>JAVKPL010013078.1:0-69522 GCA_032173675.1 Gastrolobium villosum | reverse complement strand
CATGGCACACAATTCAGTCTTCAGAGGAAATCCCACACATTTTGATAATTCCATTCAGATCTGGACCGGTAGAAGAAAGGGGCGGCTGTGGAGTTTTTCGCGTTCTTCGTTCTTCTTCTTCTTTTTCTTTCTCTTTTTTTTTAGTTTATATTGAATTTTAGATCAGCGATCAGTATGTTGATTGGCTAGATCTTTTTATTGTAGTTAGGGTCACAATCCATATGTGAACCCTTGACACGAAGGATAGATTTGTGGTTTTTAATTTATATAATTATCTTTATCTTTACTCTGTGTGAATTTTATATTCCCTTTGTTAGAGTTGATCAATAGTTGGGATATTCTGAGGATCAAAACCCTAGATAGAAATATTGGGGTTTTGATCTTGAAAGGGGGTAAGATAACAATATGTATGCGTGCTAGGAATAGACGTGTATATAATTGTAGATGCTTAAATTATCGCGTCAATTGCTTGATCCCATGAGAAACATTGCAAGGAATTGGGGTTTCTCATAGGATTAAAGGGTTAACCTTGCAAGGAATTGAGGGTTAACTATTAAATTTTTTTAGATGATAATTTATCTAAGTGATTATATAAATAATTATTGTAAATCAATCCGGAGTAAAAAGCGGGGATTATTTGGTGAATGAACCCTTACTACAATGCTTTTCTTATCCTTTTTACAAATCACTTCTCATTTTTATTGTTTTATTTTTCAAAACAAAAATACAAAAATAAGTCTTTTATTTCCAGATTTCAATTTCCATCAATTTGACAATATTTGTCACAAACCCTATTTTAATTCTTTCATTCTTTAAGAGAAAGTTTAATTTATATTCGATCTCAATCCTTGTGGAGACGAATTTTATTTATCACTTAATTACTTGTGCGATCGGTATACTTGCCGGAGAGCATCATAAGTTATCTACATCGACTATATAAAAAATGAACTCTACTAATTAATAATCAAATAAACTCTTAATATTTTAAAAGTCTCTTACCCATTGTAATTAAATTTATTTATCACTTAAGCCACCCATGTATACTGTAGTTTCGGTTTCTTTTCACTTGATATATGGGTTTATCATCTATCATTCAACATGATCACAAAAATTTTCTTATACACGCACAACATTTTGTGGGGCTCGCAGCAAAAAATAAAAAATTCCGGCACTCAAAACGAATCTCTATAACATAACACAATCATTTTTCCTAGAACATAATTCTTATAAAACCGTTGATATATACAATGAATAGAATAAATTGTGCATCAAATTTTCATTGGTACACAGGGTATGTATCACTCTCCTCATGATGCAATAAAAAGTAGAATCTAATATGAATAAAAAAGTTTATTACATATTTACAGCATTGCTTGTGTTATATCCAATAAAGACTAAGAGTATTAATTAATATAATATAAAATTTGGAAATAAGATTATATTCGAGATCAGTTATTTTAATAATTTAGTTGATTTATAAATAAATTTTTTTTTTTAAGATAAGAAATAAGAATTGATCTGATTTGAAAATCCTTTCTTATTTTCATTGTGCACAAAAAGAAATCCTATTAAACTTGGTTTGATTTTAGCTTTAATTATTGAAATTAACATTTACTCCTTTACCAGTCAAGTCATTAAATTTATTACACCTAAAGGTAATAGAGTAAATTAATGACAAAACTGTTTGAATTCATTCAATTTACGTTTTTTTTTTTAGGGTTTAAATTGTCTCTTTTACGATTATCTCATGCTAGTAAGGCATAAAAAGTTGTGGCTTTTTTTTTTTATTAAAAAATGGTTGAACCCACATAACTTATTTCTATGCATGATGTAAGCTATCTTCTATTTAAGGAGATTAATAATTCCTTTTTTTAAATGAGTTTGGTATCTCTCTCTAAGCAATGTTGGTCTCGATATGTAGAAAAACTCGTAATTGCTTGCTTGGCATATTTTATGTTTGATTTTTTTTTAAAGTATAAGTTTGAACAAATATATTTTTATAAAATTTCTTATTATTAAAGCGAAAAAAGAAGTTAAAAGCTAAGGCCTAAGAGCTTATTTGACATTTTTTTTAAGTAAAAGTTACTTTTAAGCTAAAGTTAAAAAAAAAATTTCAAAAAAAAACTACAATCAGAAACTATGATTTTTATAAAAGCAAGAAATAAAAGAAAAATATTTTAATTTCAATTTTTTAAAGTGCCTATTTCTTTATTTGATTTTTATAATAAAAACTATGATTTTTACAAAATAAGAAATAAAAGAAAAATATTTAAATTTCGAATTTTCTTCACAATAAATTTGTATCAATATCAAGAAACAATCAGAACCACTTACTACCAAGTGAGTAATACCAAGTGAGTAAGATATTTGAAGCAAATAGAGCCAACACAACCTAACAATATAAAATGACAGGGATGTGAGAAGATTAGGGACTTAGGTTTAGAGAAGGAAGAAAAATGATGACAACATATGTGAGTTTTGTCCATTTTTGTATATTATATTTTGTTTTTTTTTTATAAAAAAAAAAACTCAACCAACTAGCTGGCTCGTTTGACATGCGGGTTGGCTTGTTTTTCACGGGTTGAAACGAGACGGGTTGGCAGCTCGTTTTTGCCAACCCAACCTAGCTCATTTTTGGCGGGTTACGAGCTAATCCGACGGGTTGACTCATTTTTGCCAACCCTAATTTTAAGATGTATGTCAGCTTTTTGACTCCTTATATTTATCCTTTTAAATGAACAACTTATATCCTTCCACTCTCACAAAGAAGTGAGACCCACAACTTTATTTTTTTGTCAACTTTCTCTCCTCCTTTATCTATCTCATTCTCTCTCTTAAAATGACACAACTTTACATCATTTAAAATGATACACACTTTACCCATTTATTTTACAGTTTTATCCTTATTATAATTTATAAATAAAAAAATCATATTCTAATAATTCATCATAATAATAAGTTATTATATCTTTCCTCCTTTGAAACTCTCAAAACAACTTTTTATAATCACCAAATAATTTTTAACTTTGTTTTTTAAATATTTCTTTTTTACTTTAATTTAAAAATAACTTTTAATTAAAAAAATACCAAACAGGCTCTAAATTTGAAAATTCATATATTAAGCTTAAGGTAAGGGATTGTGTACCAGCCGAACTGGTGTCCAGTTGCACATCAAGGAACACAAGGCCCAACGTAGCCTTGGTACTAACCAAAAATGATATGTGCATACAACCAAAACACTAAAGCCCCTTTTCCAAAAACAAAACACTAAAGCCCAAAGCTTGGCAAGATAGATCAAATCACTGTGGATCAGGTATTAAACTCGGCAATATATTCTAATTAACGGTTATAACTTGAGCGTAGTCAAATTCGTAAAGATATCACCATTTAAGCCAGTACCTTCACTTATTTTTGATTGTAGCTAGATTGAAGTCTTTCTAAACAATAATCAGATCTTAGTCCAATCAATAAGCTTACGTTAACAAGTTTCAAATAAGAAAAGTAATTTCTAAATCAAATCAAATCAAATTAAAATAAATTATTTTCATAACTATAGTCATTTTAAACACAACCAAAATTTAAAATCACTCTCCCAGATAAACCTGAGAACTTTTTTTTTTTTTTTAATTATGTACTCTAATCGCTGCAAAATTATTTTGGAAATTCAACTAATTAAAAACAATGACAAATTAAAAAAATGCTTCAAAGTTTAATTCACGGAAGAATGATTTTTTTTTTCTTTTTATGATTTTCTTATGCTTAGGATTGGTTTATGGCTTAAATTCACACTAAAGGTTAGAGTAGTCATAACACCCGAGTTGATGGACTGGTAGTGCTTGTTTGTTATCTATTCATAGCTACTTGAAATCAAAATGGGAAACAGGTATGCCGGAAGCAAAAGGCTTAGTAATTTGCCAATGAAACATCTCTAAGGGTTGCTATATAACAAAGACACAAGTTACATTTAAAAATAGAGTAAATATCATTTTTAGTCCCTAGAAATTTTTACGAGGCACAATTTAGTCCCTGGGTAAAAAAAAGTCATATTTCAGTCCCTAATTTTTGAAAAAAAAGGACACGTTTGTCCTTCTGTTAGATGGAATGTGACGACCCACTTGACGGAGGCCAGCTGGAACGTTAAGTGGCTGAGTCACTAACGTCACAGCCACGTAGAGGAGAAAGGAACGACGTCATATTTTATTCGAAGGTTGTTTCAAGTGAGTAGAAGGGGATGACATCGTTTGATGAAGAGAGACTTGTTGAACCTTTGTAGTTGACTCAGTGAACATAGTCAGACAACAAGTAGTGATTACCATACGCGCCATTTCCTCTGCTCGTGAGCTTCGTTTTCGGTGAAGGTTGGTGACCTATGGTGCTTTGTTGGTGTACATGTCTTCTCCAGTTGCAAGCATTTAGTGTGAAGATCCTTAAAACAACGGTTGTGAGTGTCGTGACTTTCGTGCAAGGTACGTGAGAGAAACCTTTTCTTTATTATCTGTTGTCCCCCTTTCCTTTTTGGTCATTGTGTTTTTGCTTAATGTGGTCCCCCATGTGCGGTTTAGGGTAAGAGATGGTTAGGGTTTTTTTTTTGTGGTCCCCTTTGGTAGAATATTTTTGGACCTTGTTGCATGTGGTCCCTCTATCCCTCTATCCCCCTTTTGTTATTTTAAGTTGCTATGTGTAGTGATTACAAAAAAAAAAACCCAATTTTTTAGCAATGCAGCCATTTAACCGTAGTGTTATGGTCCCCCTATACAGTATTATAGTAATATTGATAATAATTGATTGGTTGTATGATATTGTAAAATAATATTAAGTTAGTGTAAAAAATGATTATGTTCTGTTACCTATGCAGATGGATGAATATATAGTGATGAGATATCATCACGGGGGTCTGTTGGTTAGAAATGACAAAGGAAAGCTGACATATGTTAATGGGAGAGTGGATGACTTACCTAAGATGGATGCAGACTATGTCAACCTGCGTGACCTTGATACTCTGTTCAAGGGGATTGGCTATGAAAAATGTAAACAAATGTGGTGGCTCAAGCCTACTGAAAGTGATTTAGAGGTTGGGTTATGTCTTCTTGAAAAGGATTCAAATGTTTTGGAAATGGTGAAGGCTGCCTTAAGTAATGGGAACAAAATATCTATATATTTTGAAGATTGCATTGCACTTCCTGACATATTGGCTAGTCCTACAGAAGGGTCTCCTCCTGAAAGTGCTGATGAGGAGGGGTCTTAGGTGATTCAGTTGGAAGTTCGTGTGAGTTCAATTTTTTTTCTCTTTTTTCTGCTGATGAAAGCTAAGAGGGAGAGGGCAATGGACTGTCATCTGATTCATACGACAGTCTAGAAGATGAGCCTTACAAGCCTCCGCCACCGAGTGTTGATGACGAAACAGAGGATGAATTTGATGAATTGGATGAAGATGAGGAGCCAATAATTGCTTTGAGAAAAAAAGGTGAAAGGAAAGAAGGAAAAAAAGGCAGTTAACAAAAGTGACAAGGAAGAAAACTTGGAAGAGGATGAGGATAATATGTCATTTGAAGATCAGGGCTATGGTTACAATTTTAAAGAATTGAAGACTCCTCCTTCAAGTGGGGATGAGGAGGTTGAGAGGGTAGTGTTTCCCAAGTTTAATGAGGAGCGGGCCTTTGGTCAAGTACAGCTTGAGCTCGGAATGGAGTTTGGCAGTTTGGAGCACTTTAAACAAGGTGTCAAAGACTACGATATAACTCTTGGGAGTCAATTTGTATGGGTTAAGAATGACAAGGTAAGATCAAGGGCCAAGTGCTCAAATGCTGACTGTGAGTGGATGATATATTGTTCTTGGAGTAACAAATTCAATTGTTTCCAAGTCAAGACATTCAATGACAACCACACCTGCTGCTGAATTTTCAAAAATAAAAGGGCCACCAGGGATTGGGTTGCTGCAAAGTTGGAGAAAAGGCTGGTCACACAGCCCAATATGACAAGAGCCGAGGCTTATGAGCATTTAAAGGAAGAGTGCAAGGTCCATGTTCATCTGAAGAAATTAGGGAAGGCACTACACAAAGTCAAGAGAAAAATAGAAGGAAATGAGAAGGAACAACATGGCAAGCTAAGGGACTACCTGGCTGAGCTTCTGAGGAGCAACACTGGCTCCACTTGCCAGATGCAAGTAATTCCACAATCAGTCCCTAATAGCCCACCAATTTTTTCTAAACTGTATATATGTCTTGATGCCTGTAAGAAAGGATTCAAAGCTGGGGTGTAGGCCATTGATTGGCCTGGATGGATGTTTCTTAAAAGGTTATTATGGGGAACAACTCTTGAGTGCAGTGGGAGAGGATGCAAACAAGAGTTTTTATGTCATTGCTTTTGCAGTTGTTGATAGTGAGACTAAATAAAATTGGAAGTGGTTTCTGAACTTGTAACAAGACGACATTGGCAGCCATGTAGTTCATGGATGTAACTTCATTTCGGATCAACAAAAGGTTTGTCTATTTCAAATTTATTTTCCTTTTAATTTCATTTCGTAATGACTTTTCATTGCTGGCTATATGTAATTACTTTTGTTGTTGCTGAATATATTAATGCAGGGATTGATACCAGCATTACATGAGGTCATGCCAGGTGCCCATTACAGGTTTTGTGTGCAGCACGTGTGGAAGAATTTCATTAAGCAATGGAAGGAAAAAGCCATTAGGGGAATAGTATGGGAGGCTGCACGATGCACAACTGTACCCCAATTCCAAAGAACGATGCAAAAATTGAAGGAGTTGAATGAAGATGCTTGGGCATACCTCAACAAGATTGACCCCTCATGCTGGGTGAAGGCCTATTTTAGTCACTGGCCCAAGTGTGACAATATAGCAGCAAGCACTGAATAGGAGATCCCTCTGAGTCAAGGAGGACCTTCAAGGCAGTCCCAGGCAGTTGATGAAGCCATTAGGGGCAACAGCCCACCACGTACTGCCCCACCACCAGCAGAATAATTATCAACTGAAACTGTCAATGCAACAAGCAGTGGGACAAGGAGCAGACTTATGGCATTCATGGCCACACCTGGGTTTAGGCCACCAAGACCAGCTTGAATGAAGATGATCAGTTTTTTGTATAGTTTTTGTTGTATATGCAACAATGGTCCTTAGTACCCAATTTTTGAATTGTATGAACTATCAGCTGTACCCCCATTATTTTTTTGTATTTAAGGCCTTTAGGTGAAGTACTTGTTTTTTTTGGTATAAACCGGAGGTATCCCCATTCAACCTCCTCCAGCCACCTTGCCCTCGGGGTACGGCCCTGTAGGCTAGCCCCTCATTGGAACAGCGGGTGCATTGAGCTTCACTTGAGGCAGGGTTTGAACCTCTGACTCGAGGCAGGGTTTGAACCCCTGACTCAAGCAAACCCTTGGGCCAACTGAGCTACCCTTGGGGGTTAGTTGTTTTTTTTTTTTTTGAATCACAATATATCTCTGTATGGGTGTATTTTGAAGCAAAAAAATAAAAAAATAATAGGGGAATAGTTTGAAGGATGTTTTAGAATGGTTTATGTGGACTACAAGTTCTTTTTTTGGCAGGCCTGTGATTTTGAAGGAAGAGTTTCGAATTGTAAATGACTACAAGTTCCTCCTTCAATGACTACAAGTTCCATTTTTATATCATTTTTTCCCTTTGCTGCAATATGTCTCTGTATGGTGCTTTTTGAATCTCTGTATGAGTCTTTTTGATTCTGTGTATATGTTTTTGGAATAAGTTTGTGATTCAATGAGTTACAATGCAAGTGTTAAATGTTTAGGGTTAGTCTTTGCTGGTTTGAAGTTACATATGTGGTTTGTGTACTGTCAAATTTTTGACTACAATTTCCTTCAGGTCATGTTTGCTGCATTGGGAATTCGGTTCTCAAATTTTTTCTGCATTTTTTACTACAAGTTCCTGTGCTGAATTCATTTATGTACTGTCATTTGCTGCAATCTGTCATATGCTGCAATCCAATGTGTCATGGGTTAAAATGCAGCTTTTAAAATGAGAATTTTAAATGTTTATGTTACTGGCAAAACCTCTTTCTAAACAGCTAATGTCCATTTTTTAACTGTCATGGACCAAATAGGGCCCCGATGGCATTTGTCAAGGACCAAATTGGCCCCCGATACACTTGTCAGGGACCAAATTGGGGTTTAGTTTTCATCATTAGGTACCAATGTCCACTTCTCAAATTCCCATTTGTAACAAACCATTTGACTGGATATTTCACTACATCCAACTGTCATTTATCTGTAATTTCCATGTACCACCACATAACATCAGTCCACCCTCACTATGCAGATAAAAAAGGTTATGCCCCATCATGACAGTGGAATCATAACAGGAATAAACTTCATATGATGTATGGGAATAGGCTGTATTACTCCATAACTTTATTCAATTGCTATTGACATATGCTGTATTATATCATGAAGTTAGTAGTATACACAAAAACACATTTTATAGCACAAAAAATAGAACTACATTGCCATATAATCATAGCATCTTGTGAACTTTAATCATCAAAAAACAGAACTACATTGTCATTACATTTCATTGAAGAAAAAAAACATTTCGTACACTACATTTCATTGTTACCACAATTGCAATCAAAAAACAAATTATCAAAAACCCTACACAAGCAGCAACTAAGACCCTAGCTGCCCCTACCAACATGCCTAATTTCCTTGTCCATCGTATCTAAATCATCCACCATCTTCAGGTATAGCTCATTCAACTTTCTTTCCTGCACCTTAATACTCAGTTCTTGCTCACTAATCTTCACACCTTGGTCATTCAACTTAGCTTGCAATTGCTCACTCATCATCATGTCCACATACTTCAGCTTGAAATCCATTTCAGCGACATCCAACTCCACCTTGATCATTCTTCCATCTTCAAGCTCCAGCCTTTCATTACATACGTCATCTACCCATCTAAAAAAATTACAAAAAGGCTTCTTATCCTGCCAAAATTGCAAACCACGGTAAGCAAATATTCCAAGTTATCAAAACTCAATTTACAAATGTATACCTTCAAATTAGGGCACCCAAAGAATGCCCTATTTGGGTTTCTCTCTGTTTTGGAGGTATAGACGATTGTTTGCCTCCAACATTTGCACCTTCGACCACCAGTCCGTGAGGTTGTTCTACACCCAAAAGACGTACTCCCACTTGATCCCCCCAAGCCAGATGACATACTCATCTTCTTCTACGCACCAGAAAATACCCAGTAAACACCTTCTACTTGACACTCTTTTCCATCTTCATCGTGGGGAGTTTTTGAGGGTTTTTTTTCTTCATGGTTTAGGCTGATTTAGGGTTCCTAATATTGGCAGGGATTATATTGGTTCACTAACCCTTTCATGCAAGGGTCACATGTCCAAACATCCAACTAGACACAAGGCATCTATCTGAACGACGTCGTATTATGTCCACGTGGCTGTGACGTTAGTGACTCAGCCACTTAACGTTCCAGCTGGCCTCCGTCAAGTGGTCCGTCACATTCCATGTAACAGAAGGACAAACATGTCCCTTTTTTTCAAAAAATAGACACTGAAATGTGACTTTTTTTTTTACCTAGGGACTAAATTGTACTTCGTGAAAATTTCCAAAGACTAAAAAGGGTATTTACTCTTAAAAATATAATTGGTGGTATTAATATTGCTTACTAAATTTATAAAGAATTGATTAATTATTAGTTAATTTCAATATTTTAAAATAAATAACCAATCCACCTAGTAATTAATTAACAAAAAATTTTCAGAACAGCCTAATTGAAATTAACCATTTATTTATGGGCTTTTTTTTTCTTATGTTGTAGGGGATATGTTATCTTATGTTGTGAGATAAATTAAGTGGGATCCACCAATTTTTTTTCAAAAAAATGAGGCATATTTTTTTATGTGAATGTAACAAGAGAGATGAATCTTATGTAACATAAAAGTATAATTTCTCTTTATTTATTGACTTAACTACTTCTACTCCACATTACTTATTTATATTTTAAGTGATTAAATGGAATTGAGCTTGATTAATTATTATACATTTTTTTAACATAAAAATTTAAGGTAAAAAATCACTCTTCTTAAGGAGAAACCACCAATTTCTGATAATAATATATTTAGTTATTATACTGTAACGGAAGAACGTATGTAAGTAAAAATTGTATATTAGACACTACCACAAAATAACGTTTAATTTGACCTACCAAAAGTGATATACTCCTTCGTATTATTCAAAAAATTTGCTGCAGTCTTCACCTCGTAGGAAAAATGACAGAATTTGCAGAATGTCAGTAGAATAACAGATTTTTGTATTTTCCTTTCAATGATATTCCACCACGAGTGATGACGAGGAAGAGAAAAAATGGGCATTAGCAGAACTTACACTGAGAGTCATCATTGACACAAACGAACCCAGAGAGATAGAGGGTAAGAGTGAAGGTGAAATAATTAATCTAAAAAAATAATTAAGAAGAAAATGAATAACGAAATTAATACTAGGAACAACTTATTTCCCCTCATCTTCGGGGAAAAATTGCAGAAAATTTGAAAAATGACAACAGAACTATCGTTAATTTACTAAGCATCCCTTTTCATTTTGTTCTTGTAATGACTCTCTGAGTAAGATCCACTAGGGCTCTCCTTGATATTTTTACTTCCTCGTCATCACTCTCGGGTAAGGAATCAATTGCTGCTGCTGCAAGGTTAGCATGCTTTATGGCTAGCTCCCTTGTCCTTTGTATACCTCTGCTCTTTCCAAGATACTCCAGAGCCTACATTTGTAAATATATCAACACATAAATATTGTTTTACCAAAGAAAAAAAGAATAAATATATAAACATGTAATCTCTGTATTGTATGATAAAACTGCGTGTTTAATTCAAAGGACGACTGATCATAAGGCTATTAGGTCACCCATGGCTTGTTGATGCCCCATAATAGGATCCTCAATTTGATCACAACATCTAAAAGGTTTAGTTATTAATACAAGACCAGAGATATACTTCAAAATCCCTTTACACATAAGCACCTCGTGGTAAAAGCAGGGAAAATATCAGGCCTCACTACTATCTCCTGTTGAAATTTTAAATATAAGAAGGGGATACTTTTTCTGCAGCAGCCATAGATAGTGTTATCTACAGCTAACACAGAAAAGTGAGCCCCACAACTTAAAAAAAAAAACAGAATCCGCTTCTGTATCCTAGGATCCGGTTTCGGATCCTGACTTACGGTAGGTACAGCAGTTGCAGAAATCATTTTGCCGTATAAGAATGGTTCTACAGGGGTTATTCTGAACCACTTTATAAAAGAGGCCCTAATACTTATAAGTAATCTAATAAACCAAAAACCAGAAGTTAAATGAGCAAAAGGTTAGACTAACCGTGATAAATTAACACCCTTAAATGTTAAATTTGGAGATATACAATCATTTTTAGTTCTTCACCTAACATCTCATGTTTTAGTAGACTTGGTTGTCAACATGGTGTCAAAACTTCTATATGATCAAATGGTGAAAAATTCAATACTTGCATGAGCTTCAAGCCCAAAGAACTCTTCTTGCTCAAGGAAAGGTATTGGGATTTGGAAATAATAAAATCATTTTTTTACTTTCACCCAATGTTATTAAACTCGGCCCGTTTATTGACCCGGTCGAGGTATTAGGTCACTGGTTCAACCAATGAATCACTGGTTCAACTGCATGACCCGATAAGTATATGTAAATCTATAATTTATATTAAAAAAACTATAAATATACTCAATACCTGTAAAAAAATTATACCAATTCCAAATATTTGAATATGAAAAACAATAAATTACACATCATTGTCCAACAAAAGATCAATCAAGCATATAATACTTGTGATACTGGTGCTTCAGTTTCAGTAGACGACATCTCTAACTATAAAACAAATCAAAATTCGCTACATATTGCATAACCAAGATGATAATTAGTGTTGTAGGTACATAACCTATATAATTCAATAAACAATAGATCACTCAAATATTTCAAAAGAAAACGAGTCATTTGTGTGTGAGAGTAAAAAAAGAAAGGCATCAATTGATGACAACAAACAACTTTTTTTTATGAACCGGGTCGGGTCACCGGTTGAACCGGCCGGGTCGCACCGGTTCCATTACATGGCCGATCCAATATGAAAACCGGATAGGTTATATGACCGGTTCACCGATTTCCGGTCGGTCCGGTTAATATAACATTGTTTTCACCTATCAGCTCAGACTTTTAGGAAATTGCTCCTTGACTAGTAGATTCACCAAAGCCGTACATATATTTCAGGGTAGTTATTACGCTTGTTTAGTGGGAGAATATACATGTAGCCAAGCACATCATATTAACTTACAAGATCAACATTCTCAGGGTTGTCAAGGCCCTCGTCAATAACTGCACGCAACTGAGGAAACTCCTCCATCGCAAACAATATTGGAGCTGTTACAATTCCCTGCAAAAAAATTTTGGACCAGCAGTAGGTCTCATACAAACTCAGTATCAAAGAAAGACACAAATCAAGTCATAGGAAGCAAGAAAATTTAATAAAATTGTAAACACAGCAAACAGTTAAATGATGAAACTACAGATAAACCCCTATCACAAAACTAAAGTAAGGCCAAGAATAAAAGTAAAAGGTAAGTATAGATGGACATACAGACACTTACGAAAAATAAAGGCAAAGCAAAATGCACATAAAAACAAAAATAAGATTTTTTTTTTTTTTAATGAGATTGACCCCAAAAAAGTTCAGCATAGAGATTAATGTCAAAGCACAAACAACGTTATAAATTATGTTAAAAACATGGTTAAGAAAAGGCAAGAATAATTACATAAACCCAATCAATGATGTGGTTAACCAACCTTTCATTCTTGGTCTTTTGGAAAACTCCCGAGTTCAATTCTAGAGTGTAGATGCCAACAGTTTGACACAAGTGACACTTAATGCTATCTACTATTTATCACCATTAATAAATCTAATTATGAAAGAGATAAACATTTGATAATATAGATGAGAGTTTTGATGCAAGAGAAAATTAGAAGCCATACAGGCTACTGCTGTCACAGCTAATCTTATTTTCTATCCTTTCCATCCTAGGTTGCATAACACTGTATGTAAGAGTTTGCTTGATGGTCATTAAACCTCATACGTTTGCACGTGATGTGACCAAGAATGGACCTTAGTACTTACTTGGTCTGTTTGTATCTAGCCGATAAAAACACTAGCTGTCAAGGTTTACTAAACTGTGAATTTGGGTTTATCTCTTTCAAGTTAGCCAAACATGGAGGGAACCTATACCGAGATAATTTCCATCAAAAAGCATATATGCAACATGTCAACATGGACAGACATAGGTAGCATTTGACACGGACAAAATGGAATACAATGGAAGGAAACAGTTCTAGTTCTGTCCTGACTCCTTGGTTCAATCCATTTTAGTAAAACCAAAATGTACTACTTTTCAACCCCATATCCAGTTCTGTTGTCTGTTCTAATTTTTAAAATGCACTAAACATATTTTGTCCCAATCCAAAGAGTCTACCAAACACTACCATAGTATTCACGCAATGCAGCTACACAAATGAAGAATGTGGTTCTCATGGCAAATATGTATCCCAAATTTGACTAAATTGACCATCAACGATTTACAAACTTTCATCAAAATATTTGAAATATATTGAAAATTCAAACTCAAGACTGGTGAAATTGAGAATCAGAAGAAATTACGAAATTACATGGCGAATGTCTGATAAAGAACCCTTTCCAAGGGAAGCTGATGTGCCTGTGAAATCAAGCACATCATCTATCAATTGAAAGGCCAATCCCTGCAAAAAAAGAAAAAAAAGAAAGAAAGAAAAACAAGAGAGAGAAGAGCGTTCAATTATGTCATCTAGAAAAAATCACAAACAGGTACATATGTAACAAGCACAGATAGGTAGAAAGATATCAACTAAAATGTTTCCAGATGAAACGGAGGACACATCTTAAAGGCTTACTTTCATTACTTCTCTTTGTGCAAAGAATCTCAGTTTTATGTATGCTATTTACAACAGAATCGCAACATCACACTCAAAAGGGAAAATCTAAGAATATACAAACCAGATTTTTTCCATAGTCAAAAGCGAGCATTGCAACATCTGCTGTATGGCCCGCAAGGATGGCAATTGCCTTGCAACTATTTGAAATCAATGATGCGGTCTTGTAGAATGTCTTTTGCATATAATATTCCATACTGAAATATAAACAATTGTTAGGAAATCAGACATACCTTTAAGTGCCTATTATATCTATTTGGATTCAATGCATTGTTAAGACTTACCTACAATTATGTGTTTGTGCAAGAGAAAAAGAAATGAACTTCCATAATAAATTAACTACTAATTATATAGTGACAGAATAAACCGGGGATTTTCGTAAAGAAAAGAAACCATAAATCACTTATACTGATACAAATTATGTAATATAAAGATCAACTTCCTATTTATACTAAACATAGATGCATACTTGACACAAACACAATGCATACCTACACCTTTGATCCGATGAAGTAGTCATTTGCATGGTCTCCCCTGTTACAAGATGCTCTACAACTGTTGCCAACAATGATACAACCTACAGAGATACAGTCTTTAGGGAAATAAAATGTTTTAAGTACATAATTATTTCATCATTTTAGAATTTTATATATACAAAATATCACCCTTTTACCTTACCTCTGTGTTTTTCAAAGAAGCCAGAGCAACGCAAGCTCTAGAAAGCAAAAAATCTCCAGCTAACACTGCCAACTGCATCAAAAGTTATACAGAATATAGAAAAACAACCACCTCAGGTAAGATACACCCACTACAAAATATCATTGAAAAATTATGAACAAATGGCAAATAATATGCAGGAAAAACAAACTTTATATACATACCTTATTGCCCATTACAAAATTTAATGAACCAATACCACGTCTGGTTTCTGCATCATCCAAAACATCATCGTGAAGAAGGCTAGCCACCTGTAGCAAAACTATGACCCCATTAGTTTGATAAAGTTATTTTTTCCCATTTTCTTGTCAGGTGGGGCTCAAGATGGAAAGAAGCATAAGATTGAGTAAAAGTGTGCACAAAAAAAGGTAATTCAATATTAATGGGTACTGTCCCAGTAAAGTTTCTGAAGTCTTTAGGGAATAAAGGAAAAGCAATGAACAAATCTAGTGATGCTCCTGAACCATTCTAAGGGACAAACATATTTTTATTTTTATTTTATTTTTTATTTTTTTATCCAAGCCGGCTTAATCCAATTCGAGCACTACCGGACCCATATTGGACTAGACACTCTCAACACCATTTTCTCCATTTCAAGGACAAATTATATTGAAGCAGTACAAAGATTTCCCTCATCCCTAACTTCGCTAGTCACGATTTAATAAGGAGTGCTTTTTTTATTGCTTGGTCCAAATGCATGAGATTTGAAATCATTTGTTCCTGTTAAGGGTAAGAGGCAGCTAGTCATGTCATGCACAATTTCAATGTGAACTTGATTGTGGCCTAAACAATGCATAACCAGATCACATCAGCCCAACAACCAATCTTATATTGACAGAACGAACAGTTCAGAGAATATGATAAGATCGCAGTTATTTTTTCTCATATGCAAGCTCTTATGGTCACAGTCATCTTCCTTCTTTTTTTTCTCACATGACTAAACCTAAAGCATGACTAATGGTCTCCTCAGGGACTAACGGCAAACTTGCACCTCTAAATCTAATTGGTAAGTTGTAATATAACAAAACTGAAGCAAAAAAGTAGTAAGATTTCTACAGATCAGTCTCTGCTTCAGAAGAATCTTTGTCATTGAGTCAGCAGGGACACTCAGACTTGCTTCACAAAATCATCTTCCAAATTCCGAGTGTTAGGCACAGCAGCAACTAAGTAGATAAAAGAAATTTATTTAATTGAGAAAATGTTTTATTAGAGGGAAAAGAAGAAACTAAAACAAAGGGGCTTAAAAGTACAACATAGTGGTCTGATCTCTCAACCTGACAATACATCAATGGATATTCCCTTAAAACAACCATGAGCAGAGAGCATCAGAAAGAGACCATAAAAGCAAACCTATGCTTTCTTCAGACTTATAAAAACTAAGATCTAATGAACATTGTAAGTTCTGATTCATCATACAATCATATGCCAAAGGAAACATAGATAAAAAACTGAATATCAAGCAAGTCTATGATTGAATGACACTGGGTGATGGTACAAGCAAGGAAGGGTTCACAAAAGGAACCAATAGAATCAAGTAAACAAGAAAACAGTAACATTTATAGTCATTGATGACGTGGCTTGAAAAGAAAAAACAAAATCAAACTACATTGACAAAAGCGTGGTAGGTGGTGGAAACAAAATAAAAATTAATTTGTATTTATTCTTCTTAATATAATCAACAGTATAATCAAAGCACTATTTACTAAATAAAGGAAATTTTCTTAAGGACTGACATGGATCATCTCGGTTATTTCAGCTATGCATTGCTGTCTTGAGCGTAGATCAGTTGATAAAGTACCTCCTAGGTCGTCAGGAAGAGGTGGTTTGGGTATTGGTAAATTTAATGCTGTTGACATTAACAATAAAACCTGCATAAATAACCATCCATTAACCCACATCCTGTATATGAAAGCATCAAGACATTAAAGTATGCTCACAAATTATACATTTTATCACTAAAACTATAAAATTTAATTGTCATTATAAAGTGACGAAGAAAGAATAAGTGAATAACCAATGAATAAAAACTAAATATACAGGGAGCACAAATAGCCGGGGGGAAAATGGGTGCATAATAGGGCTCAAATTTCACTGATGAAATCCTTAAGTTATCTTCGAAAAAAGTTTGAGGTTTATTTTATAGGTCAAACATCGGCACCAGACAAATAAGAGAAGAATGACAAAACACATAGAACATATCTTGACAAAGTACAGACATTTTGAACGAAAGAAATGGTTTAGAACAATATGAAAATGGCAACAATACTTCAACATAGTGCTGCAAAATGTACTTTCAACATTCAAGTAAATAAGTAAATATAAATAGCATGGCAGGAAGGCATCTTGGTCCTATAAATACTAAAACAAGAAAAAAATATTTGGAATTGTAACTATAGTTAAATAAACCCTTGTCCATGACATAATCTGAACTAAAAGGATTCCCCTGTGTTTCACTTTTTACAATCTAATTGTATGTGCCAATTATCATATTTCAGAGAATTGGGTAAACATGAGCATGTAAGACAATAGAAAAGCTTGTTAATGTGTCTGAGTATGAACATGTTAACCTCTATTTGAAGTTAGTAAATTCAAAAGGAAACTTCAAAGGCAGATAAATGGTCAATAAATTCATAATTTGTCCAAGCATAAATTTAATAGTAAAGTTCCTCCCACGATGTCAATTCATACTGAAGTAAACATTTCTGGAAAAGAGAGCAATAACAATATCAGCTTATGATTAAGAATATTCTTACCGTGGGACGAAATCTTTTTCCTTCAACCCCCAGTTTGAAGAAGTATTCAGCACCTGATGCAAGCTTAGGAACCTGCCATATAATACCAATTTTTTTACTAGGAATTAGACCTGACCTCTACACAGCAAATAAATCTGAAATTTTTTATTGCATCCAAGCATATATGCATTAGAAGAAAATAAAGAACAGTCTTATACCTCAGCAACTACCATTGCTCGCAATTTGTTAGCAACAAGCGATAGTTCATCGGCAACCAGTGAAAAAGGATCAAGTTCATCCTGGAAACGGTATATGTATCTCAAAAGAAGATTAGAAATGAGTAAATAATAAAAGCAATGTAAAATTGCAGATGAGAACCTTCTCAATTAAATCCCTAATATTTTTTAATATGAGTAAATTATCTGTACTAGTCCAAAAAGTTCAAGTCGCTCCTAAGAACGTTTATGATTATGAAAACCGTAATGTAATAGAGAAATGTATAAATGGTGCAGTTGAAAATCTGAAATTATATTCTTAAATTTTGTTTTGCAACTTATATGCAAAGAAAATGAAACATGATAAAGCTTTAAACATACAGTCATACAGAAAAAAGAAATGACAAATCATCTGAGAAGTGGGATTAAGAACTGTATAAGAAGAAAGGGGAGAAATAACAAAGAAACTAACCTCAGAAATGGAGCTGCTTTGATGATGGATTTGATATCTACTACTGTGCAATGCTGGCAGATCCTTTGATAAAATTAAACTTCTCATAACCTGCATCTCGCAAAAAGCATGTAAAAGTAGAACTCAATGGTGCAAATAATTTTTTGTAGATAAAAATAATTTATGAGATAAATCTTTTGTTTGGGCAATGGTACTTAATAAGATTAATACTAACAAATCATGATTAGTTGTATTTTAACTTATTTTGGTCTAATATTTTTTTTTTCTATCCAAAAACAGAAGGAAAAAAAGAAAAATCTCCTCAACCAAACTAATAGGAAAAATAACTAATAAAAAAACCCTCCCCATGGAACCCGACTTGCGAGGGTAGGGTGAGGAAAACGAACTAACAACAGAAATAAACATATCAACAATTAAACCATTAATAAAATAGAGTTCTCCAGTCCCTCTGTAAATCTACCAAAGAGATTCCAATAAGAAAACCATTAGCTGAGCATAAATCTTCGTCACTCATAAATGCTAAACAAGGACAAAACTTTGTTATTTAAATAAAGTTTTCCAGGACAGGCATGGATCAGCAATCACAAAACCAGCTTAAATGCAAACGCATATCAAAATGATAAGAAGCTCTGTAGTAGGGGGCGTATGCAACATAATCTTATATAGTTATATGACCATTTTGCCAGTCAGATATCAACACTCAACAGTATCTATTTGTCAAAGCAAATTCATGGCCAAATATATTATTACGGCATTTACTCATTATTCTGTACTTCATAATTTATTCTTCCTGTTATGAAGATCTAAAATATACACATTGGACTTAATATAGTTTGAGTCAGTTATTCATTCTTTACATCACGATCGTTTTCCTCGACTTCATAATGTAAAGAAGAACAAGAAAGATGTTCCGGCCTAACCCTCCACTAAACCCTGGTTCCTGTAGCACTGTTTCATACAACAGCATCAACAATCATCTATTTATAAGTCCTCGATAGTCAACGTTGAATTGCCACTGGTCAATTTTAAGTAAAGGAAAAACCACAAGTAACCAAGACCGGAAGTCATTACTAAAACTGCATTATAATTATGCTTATTGATCACCTCAACCTTTAGGGAATCAAGTCAGATAATAGAATCTAGAAAGCAATGATTCACTGATCCCAAATGACACATTACTGAAATCGTTCCAATTAGGAGAAAATGCGAGGGTTAAAATGGAACAAACTACGAGAATTTAGATCTGTGTATATAATATTAAGTCATGAAAACTGAACTAGAAGCTGTGAGGAGACAACTAATACCTTTGCAGTAGAGCCTCTAGGTGACTGATAATTATGCGATGAAAGAAATTGGTGATTCTGGTCCCGAATGGACGGGAAAAAAGGACATCCGTTCAAGCTGCATCTGAGATTTCTCGAAATCCGAGAAAGTCCCCGACAAAACAGCATCGTAATCGACGAAAACAAGGTTCGGAAAGATGGCGAAGGAGGAGTAGAGTCAGAAGCGATCAAAAGAGAAAATACACCCGACAACCGCCCTTGCTATTGAAGCGAGGCCACCATATAAGAATCCATGTGGTGACGACGGTGAAGCGAGGCCACATAACATTTTTCGTTTCAATTTTTTCTTCCTAGTACAAATTACAATACAATTTATTTAATATTTAATATTTCTTAAGGAGTTTGTTAAGAGTGGGAAATCTCGTGTCAAAAGGGCTAATATGTGAACGTACTCGGTAAGTGAGTGAACCGACTTCATTATGGCAAAGGGTTTGAAAAAAAATAAAAAATAATTTGTTTACCGTTATGTTACCACTGTTGAGGGGGATAACAAAAATATATAAAAGTCTATTTAGGGATAGAGAGATTATACACAGCCAATGGGAAGTTACATCATAAATTTAGGTGGTGGCAATTTTTTTTGACATATTAAATTATTAAAATATTTATTATAATTATACAAATTAATTAAGAAAAAAATTTATTATGAATTTTAATATAGTTATCTAAATTATATATTAAATAATGTCACATAGCATTGCAAATTCAAATAAATAATTATCAATATTATATATCAAAGCAAACATATAAAAAGGCACTAACATTTCCGATAAGCATTTCAAATATAAAAATTTCACTTTCCTCGCACAAAATAATAAGTAATGAATCAAGTATTGTCCTAAGGATATGAAAATACACAAATATAATAAATATATGGATAATAACATTTAATAAATAATTTAAAATATAATAGAAAAATGTATACCTAAAATAGTAAACAAAGCTCTTTTAAAATGCATACCTTAAATGCATACTTTAAGTCCCGAAGTTTTAGAATAACAAGATAATAACTGCAATGAGAAAAGAAAAGATCATTCTCTAATGACAAATAAAAATAACAAATAAAAACTAGCTAGCAAATAAATAAATAAGAAATAGAATATTGCATACTAGATAAAAAAAAGCCTTGCTTTAAATTAAGATATCAAGGAATTGAGATATTAACTATAAATTAAAGCATATAGACAAGCATACAAAAAAAACATATAGACAACATTTAGTGCCCGTTTGGATGAGTTTTTATTCCTAAAAAAATTATTATTTTTTAAATAAAAGTCCTTTTGAGAATTTTTAGATATTTGGATAACAACTTTTTAAAAACACAAAATTTAAAATAAAAATTAAAATGTTGTTTTTGTATAGCCAATAGTTGATGGGTCAGGTAAAAGGGTTTGGGTATTAGTTTTATTTTTCTGATTGAAAAACATAAATATAATTATATTTATTTAGGTGGTGCCAAATATAAATTTAAATTTAGTTAATTATAATTAATCATATATTTATATATAAGAAGTAAATTTTTTTAAAACCAAGCAGGTGCCAAGGTATAACACCTCGCAATTTTAAATTAAGTATTAAAATATTAAATGAGTGATTAAGTGAATAATTAGTGAAAATCCTAAAGATTAGACCAAAATACAAAGAAAGGGCAAAACGGTAATTAGTCATGCACACAACCCTAGGGAGATAAAAATTGAGTAAAAGGTCTCATATGATAAAAATAACCCTGGAAATGGATTCAGAACGAAAAATCGAGTGGATAGGCAAATTCGGGAAAAATTGATGAATAGTGATTTTTCCGGTGTAAAAATACTGCGGTATAATTGTACCGATAAGCGTGAAATTTTTATCAATATTTTTAGAAAAAAATATGACATGAACAAGGAAAATATGTAGGTCATGAATTTATGGTTGAAACTAGTGATTGATTAAAGTTAAATCACGTGTGGGACCCACCTATGGCTTAAGTGACTTAAAAGTCACATTTACATGTCATTTTCTCTCTCCTCCCTCTCTTCTTCCCCGTGGAACAGCCCCTCCCCCTTCCATTTTCGTTTTTTTTTGTTTCTTTGATTGATTTCTTCATAACTTCATCAATTCTTAACCGAATCAGACGATTCTTGTCTTGAAATTCGATGGAAATCATCATCCGAACATAACCCACCGATTAGTTTCCCTCAAAACCCTCTCTATTGTGAGAAAAAAGGCATGTATAGCCACGAAATTGTTGGGAATTTTGTGATTTTGGGGTTGATTTCTTGAGCCATTGCTTGTGGAGTTCTAGGAGGAGTATTGTGACGTAATTGTGGGTAAGTTTCAACACCTCTCATGGATTGATTTGAAGATTTATTTTTGAAATTGTTTATGCACCCTAAAGAGGGCTTGTTTGATTTGTGATGTTAGAGAGCTCAAATGGAAAATGTCTATTAGATGATAATGTCTTAGAATGATGTATTAATGTTAGAAATGCAATGAAAATTCTAAGCGAAAAAAGTGAATTTTAACTTAGAAAAAAATTAGTGCATGAAATGGATTTTTGAGTTTTGTGTTAATGTGTGGTATAGTGAATTGTAGTGTGATTATATGATGATATGAAGTGATTATGTGAGTTGTGGACCATAGGAATTGAGTGTAAATCCTTGGTTTGGCTAACAAAGATTCGGCCATTTATGTATAAGTGAGCAAATTGATGTTTTAGAAAACTTTGATGTTGAGTTGTGTGATGAAAAAGCCATTAGATGGGTTGTGTGGTGATTGGCATGTGGAAGGATCAATGTAAAAATAATAAGTGTTGAAAGTGGCAAAATGTGCCTAAAGTGTAATATTCGCAAAACGTTGCGTAAAAGCCGTAAAACAGAAAAACGGCGATTGAACTAGCCTTTGGGTAACCTAAGTAAGTGAAATAAAATGAGAAAGAAAATCTAGAAAAATAAAACCCAATATAACACTGTTTTGGCCGAACCCTATAGGAGGGGAGATGAAATCTGACGTTTTTCGTGTTTTGACGTATTTTGACTGAAACTGACGGCTATGCATGGTTGTATAGGTTGCCGTACATGGATATAAACTTGGAACAGTGAAACAGTGGATTGCCCTTGGTCCTAGACCAAGTGGATTGAGGTAAGTGATGTGATTTACACATATTATGTTGAAATTCATGAGTGGTTTAAAGTTCTAAGTGCGTGGAATTGTCCTCTGTGTAGGCGTTCCCTGGGAATCAAGCTGTAAGTGGAGTTCTACGGAGCTCAGTGGAAGGAAAAAGAAAAGTAACCTCTTGGTACTGGGGCTTGTTTCCCTTTTGTGTTCCACCTTGCTAGTTGATGGCAACGGTAGAAAGTGTGTATGAGTAGTGTAGAACAGCATGAGCATGTATATGCATTATCACAGTGGGTACTTATGTACCAGATCTCTGGCCAGTAGATATTTTAGCCTTCGGGCAAGTTTCCGGACTGCCACTGGATAGGTCTCCGAGAGGGAGTTCCAGTTGACCCAGGGTCGTGGTGTGTTATCCGGATAGGAGCACACTAGGTAGTCTCAGGTGTATATGGTTGGAAGGGGTACCTTGGTGGGTTGTTCTATGAACACGCCAGGGGTAGTACCCATAGGCGTATAGCCAAGGACATGGCGTGACATTGGTAGCTACCATCCCGCATGTCGTAGTTGTTTTCTGATATTTCCCTCTTTCTCTAAATCCCTTGCTTTATCCCGTTTTATAACAGTGATGTTTTTTTATATTATTGATATACATCGAAGTGAACCATTGGGCGGAGTTTTCTCCAGAACCTCTTGGTTACAGAGATATATCTGTATATCTCACCCCGTCTCGGGGCATTTGTTTCAGGATGTACCAGTGGATATGGAGCAGCGGGTAAGAAGCCCGCATGATGATGAGTGGAGTAGTGATGCATATTTTGCTTCAGTGTATTATATTTGTCATTTTAGTTATGAATTCATTGTTAAGTAAAGTTGTAATATGTGGATTATTGTAAATTGAAATTAAAGTGTAAGTGTAATTGTAATTCAGTATTGTAAATATACCATGGATGTATGCTTATTATGATGGAAGAGCTTTAGGCCTATTTTAGAGTTATGATTATCTGTATGATGATTTATGCATGAAATTGAAGGTTGGTGATTGAAACTATAAAAGATTTGAAGGTGAACTATTTATGTTTTAAGTGTAAATTGGATTGGGTTATAAGTGCCCCAATGCGTTGTTGGTCCTTGTGTGTGCCACCCATTGGATTTTGCTGGATTTCAGGTATAATTGTAGTGTTAAACAGCTTATGCAAAATTGGGGATTTTAGGAAATACAAAGGAAACTCTGGCGAATTTTCTGTAGAATTGGCAGTTTTTGGGTGAACTTCGGGAGAGCATATCTCTCTCCATAATGGTCCGATTGGGACGTGCCATACACCATTTTGAAGCTTAAGATGTCCCCTACGTTGTGTCAAAATCCTAGGATCATTGGTGGTGTGCGCAGCCCATGGTGGCTGAAGGCATGTTCTGCCCCTGTTTTGTCCTATTTCAGTGGGCAGATTTGGGGCAGTTTAGGGAAATTAATTCCCGCTTCGTTACTTGGTCAAATTAAGCATACGATATATCAAATCGAAGTTTGAGGTGTCTAGTTTATGGTGTAAAAGTTTGAGAGATAGTGGCTGGGCGGTTAGGTGCAGTTTATTTCGTGAAGATTGGAGGTTTTAGGCTGTTTTGGAGTTGGTAGGCAATGTTGTTTGTCCAACTTCAAACGGCGATAACCGGAGCTCACGAGCTCGGAATCGAGTGTGTGATAGCTTGTTAGAAAGGTAAGTGAATAAGGAAAAAAGATAACCTGGAGTTTAAGTTTGGATTTTTATTTTGTGTTCGTAGAAAAACAAATTAGCAAATCCGGTTAAGTGGTAAAAACGTAAAAAATGAGGAATTGGCTAAGTGGGTTTATGGGAACCCCTTAGTGTCTTATATGTAGTAAAAAAAAGTGTATAAATAGTTTAAGTAAGTCTTCCGCTAGTGTCTCAGTTACGATCACAACTTTTAATTATTACGCTTTTTATACTTTAACTGCTCGCGTAATAATCGGAAAAAGTTTACTCGCATTTTTACTAAATGAATTGCCGTGATTGTAACTGCGCTTAATATCATAATTAATGTTAACAATACCGGTGTACAACGGGCTGTTACACAAGGCACCTGCTGGCACATGGGTGGCGACGCCACACCCACAATATTTTGTTTGTAAGTGATTGAGTGGCATGATAATTTTGTATTATTAATTAGGGTCTTATTTTTCTTATGTTGTATGAGACAAGTTGTCTCATGCAACACACAAAAAGTGGGTGGGCCCGCTTTTTTATTTTCTATCTCTCACTTTTTAGTGGTCTCACTCACTTTTTGTGTGTTGCATATAAGAAAAATAAAACCCTATTAATTATTATATCAACCTCAACATCAGCAATATCTTTATCCCAAATTAAATGGGGTCGGTGGTAGATGAATCCAAATAAAAGATACAAAAAGATTGAAAAAAAAACATAAAAGTAAAAAAAAAAAATAGAATAGTAATAATATATATATATATATATATATATATATATATATATATATATGGGTAAAGGATTTCTCCAGTCATGGAGATAAAGTTATCTCCAGTGAGCCCAAAACGACGTCGTTTTGGGACAGAAATCAAAGTTTTTTTGTAATTCTAATATATTGCAGGGTTATATCCCTCACAAGGAGCTGCTAAACCTCCTTTCTGCTGATATGCTGGACCCTAAAAACTTGTAATCTTCTGTTGGTTGCTTGCTGGTTTTCTGCTGTCATTTCTGTTTAGTTTTTAGTTTTTGCTATTTTGTTCTGTTTCTTTCCTAGCTATAGTTTGTTGTTTTTTCTTTTCTTGCGGGGCTTAGCCCCATGTAACTACCCCCAAAAAAAATATTGCAGGGTTATATTTGTCTTTATCATTATAATTTTTTAATCTTATAATTCAAAACGACGTCGTTTTGGGCTCACTGGAGATAACTTTATCTCCAGTGACAGAGAAATACTTTCCCCTATATATATAGGGTTATGTTTATCTCATTTTACATGATATAAACAACTTTCCTACACACACAAAAAGGGATTGGGTCTCACCATTCTTTTTTCTCTCTCCTCTTACCTATGAGTCTCACTTATACTTTTATTTCTATAACATGAGGTAATTTTTTTCCTACAACATAAGAAAAATATATCCCATATATATATAGGGAAAAGTGTTTGTCATTTTAAATGACATAAAGTTATGTCATTTTAAGAGAGAGATAGACACAAAATAAATTTTTTATTTAAATTTTAAATTAGAAAAAACCACTCATTTTCTTTCTCCCATAATTTCCATTTTTTGTGTCTATCTCTCTTCTAAAATGACATAACTTATGTCATTTAAAATGATAAAAACTAAGCCCATACTGGCCATATATATGGGTAAGGATCATTTTACACCAATGTAAGTTACACTCTTAATCTTATCCGTTGATTCCACTAATATCTAAGGACTCTAATTTTTTTTAGTAATGTGAGCCATTGGATACAAGTGGATCAATGCTCAAGATTGAGTGTAAGACTTCTAACTCTTACACCGGTGTAAGAATATACTGCCTATATATATATATATATATATATATATATATATATATATATAAGTAAAAAAGAAAGGGAAAAAAAGAGAGGGTGAAATGAAGGGGAAAAGGACTAAAAAGGAATAACAACGGGTCTAACCATCCACCATGCTTATAGCTTTTCTCCATTCCGTCCTAAGGCATACCGTCAGCCAATCTATATCTCACTCCATTAAATCTTATTTTACTACCTTTTCTCAGGTAAGTTTCGGTCTACCTCTACATTTTTTTGTGTTGAGCTCTTGGTTGGTAACAAACTTCTGTTCGTACGGGAGCATCCAGGGCCTTCTCATTACGTGCCCAAACCATCTCAATCTATGTTCTCTCATCTTCTCAACCACCGATAGTACTCCTACCTTTCGTCGAATATCTTCATTTCTTATCTTATCCACCCTCGTATAACCACACATCCACCTTAACATCCTCATCTCTGTTACTCCCATTTTATGCTCATGTTGCTTATGTGCTGGCCCATATTCAGCTCAATGTTGCATTGCAGGTCTTACTGCTCTTCTATATAATTTTTTTCTTTTAACTTAAGGGAATTTTGCGGTCACACAAAAGCCCAGATGCACTACGCCATTTCATCCACCAACTCTGATTTTATTATTTACATCCTCATCAATCTCTCCACCTTTTTACAAAATGGAGCCCAAGTATTTAAAAGCATCTTTCTTGGGTACCTCTTGACCACTTAGATGCACGGGATCTTGGTCTACATCTCTTACAAGAGAAAACTCACACTTCAGATACTCAGTCTTGCTCCGACTTAATGTGAATCCTTTAAATTCCAAAGTGCTTCTTCACAATTCAAGTTTTCTATTAATACCATCTTTGCTCTCACCAATATGCACAATATCGTCTGCAAAAAGCATACACCATGGCACTTCCTCTTGAATATATTTTGTTAATTAGTTCATCCATAACTAAGGCAAAGAGATAAGGACTTAGAGCCGACTCTTGGTGTACATCTACCCTGATAGGAAATTAACTTGATATTCCGTTACAAGCTTTCACACATGTAGTAGCCCATCATTAATTATTATATAAGATTAAAAAAACTATATCTATCATATAATATGTATTAATGACGAATGTAATAACACAAAATTTACTACGCTATTTTTTGTATAATAATATGTTATTTTGTATAAAATAGAGAGCTGAACAAATGAAGGGATATAGGTAAGTGATTTTTTATTTTTTTATTGTGAACAGAATTGTATAACTTTTTTTTTTATACATATATAACTCAATTTAATAGATAAAAAAAATTTCGGAGATTTTTATTATCTTTTTGTTGAATATTTACATTGCGTTAAACATCAAACAAAATATGTATTTTGTAGTATAATGAAAAATTAGAAAATTATCTATATTTTTTCATAAAACGACGTCATTTTGAATTAAAAAATTAGAAAATTATAATGAAAAAGACTATTATAACCCTGAAATAAATTGTAATTACAAAAATAGCTTGATCTCCTATGAAGCACCGACACTTCAAAAATCCTAGCGTGTCGTGTCCGACACTTCCCGACACTCTCGGACACTCCGACACTCCCCGACACTTCAACACGCATTATAAAAATTCAAAAAAGGTTGCGGTTGTTGAGTTTTTAGTTCCAGTTATTAGATTCGTTGGATTGCGATTACCATTTTATTGAGTTTAATATAAATATTTGGGATATTTTATGTTTCTTTGCAAAATTTATGAATATTATAAGTTTAGATTCATTTTTTTTGTTAAATTATTGAATATTAAATATAATATACACTATATAAATTAAAAATATTATTTAATATCAAAACGTGTCCTAACGTGTCGAAATCTAACATTTTTTAGAATTAACGTGTCGGGGTGTCGTGTCGTATCGTGTCACGTGTCCCGTGTCGGTGTCGGTGCTACATAGTTGATCTCCTTCTCAAAATGATGTCATTTTGAGCTCAACGTAAATAAGTTATTTACATTGACCGTAGAAAAAATGAACCTTTAAATAAATTACAAAATTAGATGTTTAGTTTATGAGTTCATTTTTCTGCAGTTACTGCAGATAAGTTATCTGCAGTAAACCTAATATGACGTCGTTTTGTTACAGAAATCATGGTGTTTTGAAATTTTAGTTTATTTCAGGGTTATAATAGTCTTTATATTTATAATTTTTTAAGATTTTAATACCAAAACGACGTAAATTTTGGAAATAAATGCAGATAACTTATCTGTATTAACTGCAAAAACATTTTCCCCTTAGTAGATTTTAATTGGAAATAAATGCAGATAACTTTTTTTTTTATACATATATAACTCAATTTAATAGATAAAAAAAATTTCGGAGATTTTTATTATCTTTATGTTGAATATTTACATTGCGTTAAACATCAAACAAAATATGTATTTTGTAGTATAATGAAAAATTAGAAAATTATCTATATTTTTTCGTAAAACGACGTCATTTTGAATTAAAAAATTAGAAAATTATAATAAAAAAGACTATTATAACCCTGAAATAAATTGTAATTACAAAAATAGCTTGATCTCCTTCTCAAAATGATGTCATTTTGAGCTCAACGCAAATAAGTTATTTACATTGACTGTAGAAAAAATGAACCTTTAAATAAATTACAAAATTAGATGTTTAGTTTATGAGTTCATTTTTCTGCAGTTACTGCAGATAAGTTATCTGCAGTAAACCTAATATGACGTCGTTTTGTTATAGAAATCATGGTATTTTGAAATTTTAGTTTATTTCAGGGTTATAATAGTCTTTATATTTATAATTTTTTAAGATTTTAATACCAAAACGACGTAAATTTTGGAAATAAATGCAGATAACTTATCTGTATTAACTGCAGAAACATTTTTCCCTTAGTAGATTTTAATTGGAAATAAATGCAGATAACTTTTTTTTTTATACATATATAACTTAATTTAATAGATAAAAAAAATTTCGGAGATTTTTATTATCTTTTTGTTGAATATTTACATTACATTAAACATCAAACAAAATATGTATTTTGTAGTATAATGAAAAATTAGAAAATTATCTATATTTTTTTTGGGAAAAGCATCATTTTAAATTTTTTTGACAAAAGAATTACTTGATTAAAGTTGATTGGATAAGTTTTTCCAAAGTAATGCAGTCAAACATGTCAGCTATGAAGAAGGTAAAGAAGTTTATCGTGTAATGTGAGAAAGAAAAAACTTTTTTATCTCGAACAAACATAGTTTGAAGATCTTTGGCCAAACACTCATTGTGGTACGTTAAATTCAAATTATGTTTGTGGGAGTATCACTTGTAAAAAAATCAAAATAAAAATGATCTTTTTTACGGTAATTGGACTGCCTAGTCCCTATAAGTTGAAAAAACGAATTCTCCCTTTCACGCTAATGTAGATAAATTATCTATATTTTTCCGTAAAACGACATTATTTTGAATTAAAAAATTAGAAAATTATAATGAAAAAGACTATTATAACCCTGAAATAAATTGTAATTACAAAAATACCTTGATCTCCGTCTCAAACGATGTCATTTTGAGCTCAACGTAAGTAAGTTATTTACATTGACCGTAGAAAAAACGAACCCTTAAATAAATTACGAAATTAGATGTTTAGTTTATGAGTTTATTTTTTCTGCAGTTAATGCATATAAGTTATCTGCAGTAAGCCTAATATTACGTCGTTTTGTGACAGAAATCATGGTGCTTTGAAATTTTAATTTATTTTAGGGTTATAATAGTCTTTATATTTATAAGTTTTTAATATTTTAATACCAAAATGATGTAAATTTTGGAAATAAATGCAGATAACTTATCTGTATTAACTGCAGAAATATTTTCCCCTTACTTATTTTTAAAATTTTTGATTAAAGAAAAAGTTGAAAGTTGCAAAAAACCATAATTTTTATAGACATTTTACACCAGGCAAGAAATTAAAAGTTTAATGGGGTTTCCAATTTTATCGACTATACGCCATCGTATTTTATAATTATAATTTTGAAATATTAGACATTGATTCAAGTATCATCTTGGATAAGGGTGTAAATAGCCTTAAATTGCATCATCGCATACGCAACATCACGTAGAAGGCCGCAAAACAAAAAACCTAATAGAAATTTGCAGGTGAATTGGCTTTGGAACAGAGAATGGCACGTGTTTTTCACCAAAAATAAAAAATGGCACGTGTTGACAAATCTAGTGTATCCGTTTACTAATCTACTGCACGAATGACTATTCCCTAAAGTCTTATCCGCATGGAATTGTCAATTAGTGCAGAGATAAATGGATCTCTGGTAAGATATCATATTATGTAAGCTCAAACGCAATCGAAGCCATTTTGGTACGTGGATTTGTATGCAACAGTACATATCCCATGCCTTTATAAACTCCACCGTGAGTGGTGATCATAATCAACCAACCATTGTTGTGGCCTTAACTTTCTCTAGTTAGATAGTACCAAAACTCAATCTAGCGACCATCAATTTTCAAACATGTCCCAAATCTTCTATTTCTCCCTCCTCTCTCTTGTTTTTCTTGTCACTTTGAAGCTCTTGTTCCAAACAAGAAGATTCAAAAACCTTCCCCCAGGTCCACCTTCTCTTCCTATAATCGGAAACCTTCATCAACTCAAACAGCCACTCCACCGCACCTTCCATGCACTATCACAAAAATATGGCCAAACCTTTTCTCTTTGGTTCGGATCCCGTCTTGTAGTTGTTGTTTCATCACCATCAGCAGTGCAAGAATGCTTTGCCAAAAACGATATCATCTTAGCAAACCGTCCTCACTTTCTCACAGGCAAGTACATCAGCTACAACAACACCACCGTAGGACAATCCCCCTACGGCGACCATTGGCGCAATCTCCGCCGCATCATATCCCTTGAGGTTCTTTCTTCCCACCGTCTCAACTCTTTCTTGGAAATTCGAAAGGACGAGGCCATGAAGCTAATACGAAAGCTGGCTCAGGAATCGTGCAAGGACTTTGCCAAAGTGGAGCTCAAAACTAAGTTTTCAGAAATGACGTTTAACACTATAATGAGAATGGTCTCGGGGAAAAGGTACTATGGTGAGGACTGTGACGTCACAGATGTTGAGGAAGCAAGGCAATTCCGAGAAATCATCAAAGAGTTGGTAACGTTAGGAGGCGCAAACAACCCAAGTGACTTCTTAGCAGTACTGAGGTGGTTTGATTTTGATGATTTGGAGAAGAGGTTAAAGAGGATTAGTAAGAGAACAGATGCGTTCTTACAAGGACTCGTTGATGAGCATCGTAATGGGAAACAACATGCCAATACCATGATAGACCATCTCTTAACCCAACAACAAACACAGCCTGAATACTATACCGATCAAATCATCAAAGGACTTATTCTGGTAACTGTCGCTATATACTTTTTTTTCCTATATTTATTTTTATATATATTGCCATGATTGTTGTGGTCGATCTTGCATTATGTTTTAGCTTGTATCTTTACAGTGAGCACGTAGCCTCGTGTTCCATATTAGGATAAGTTTATGATAGAGTGAATAAAATAAAGGGAAATACAAGTTGTAGGAGACTAACATTGTTGGTTATAGACACAGAGCATGTGGTTTGTTAGTTATAGACACAGAGCATGTGGTTGGGGGGGGGGCATGTCGTTGTGTGTGTGTGTGTGTTGGGGGGGTGTCTGATAGTTTCTTAATGTCGATGCAAATTTGTAAAAAAAATTAAAACTAAAATATTTTGCTTTTATTTCTCATTTTGTAACCCTTTGTTTAAGCTATTAATACTACAGGGTCATTTAAGTTGGATGAAAATGAGCCAACTTGCGAGCAATTTTCGAGCCAACCCGCGAGCTATTTTTTCAAAGCCAACCCATGAGCCATATTTTTGAGCCAACCCTAATCTGACTCGGGTCGGGTTGGGTTAAGTTTTTTTTTTTAAATAAAAAAATACTGACTCATTTTTTTCGGTTAGTGTGAATGCGGGTTGAATCGGGCAAATTTGTAAAAAAAATTAAAACTAAAATATTTTGATTTCTCATTTTGTAACTGTTTAAGCTATTAATACTACAGCTCGTTTTACCAACCCTAACCGAGACATGTCCATTTTTTTTTTTAATGTTTAATTATGCAAAAAGTGGAGAGCCAGATCCGTTGCTTTCATTAGAGGGTGGATTACTAACTACATCAAAATATATTAATTAATTTTAAAGAAAGTAAAAGTATAATTTTCCTTATTCGCTGTATTGATAATTTGATATTGCCTTTGTTGGACTTTCCAGGTAATGCTGCTTGCAGGAACAGACACATCAGCTGTAACTTTAGAATGGGCAATGTCTAATTTATTGAATCATCCCGAAATATTGAAAAAGGCAAAAAATGAAATAGATACACGAATAGGACAAGATCGCCTAGTAGATGAGCCTGACATTTCAAAACTCCCTTACCTTCAAGGCATTGTTTATGAAACACTTCGGTTGCATCCTGCCGCTCCATTATTGGTACCCCATTTGTCTTCCGAAGATTGCACTGTAGGAGAATATAATATCCCACAAAACACTATTGTGTTGGTTAATGCTTGGGCCATTCATAGAGATCCCAAGTTGTGGTGTGACCCTACACGCTTTAAGCCCGAGAGGTTTGAGAAAGAAGGCGAGGCAAACAAGTTGCTTTCATTTGGGTTAGGTAGAAGGGCTTGTCCTGGAGCAAACTTGGCTCAACGCACAGTGGGCTTAACTTTGGGCTTATTGATTCAATGTTTTGAGTGGAAACGAATAGGAGAGGAAAAAATTGACATGACTGAAGAAAAGGGACTCACCATACCAAAGAAAATTTCCTTAGAAGCCATGTGTAAAGTGCGCCAACCATTGGGTTGCAGTTGAGCGCAGCTGAAAGCATGCACAAGGTATAATCATCTCGAAGGAGCGTTAAGGAAGTATATATATGTAAAATAAAATGAATAATATGTGTGCTAAAATAAAGGTAGGATCACCAATGTACAACAATTAGGACTCATCTTCATCAGCGCTTACACTTTTTCTCCGAAATCCTTTTTGTTTTTCAATTATCTATAATGTTTCTTTATAATTAGAATGAAAAAATGTTAGTACGTCTGTTACTTTCCATTTCCATTTATTTTAATCCTTTATTCATTTTTTATTTTATTTTTAACTAAACAGTCTCTACGATGAAATTACTCACCCACCAATATACAGCAGATATTAGTGAATCTAGACTAGAGTCTAGGTTTGAAGATGTAACGAAATTAAGTTGAGCCAGACACTAATAAGTTTGGGCTTTAACTTATTTATTAAAAAAATTGGTTTGATTTGGTGTTAGAAAAATTAAGAGAAATATGTTTGTTATGTTGTATTAAACAATTTTATCTCATGCAATAGACAAAAAGTAAGTAAGATCTATTTTTTTTCTCTTTTTCTTAGTGGATTTTATTCGCTATTTTGTGTGTTACATAGGATAATTTATCCCATATAACATGAAAAACATATTTCTTTTTCATAAATTACTTCAACAATATATACAATTGGATAGATTTTGTTAGAGTAAATTATCTTTTAAGTCCTTAACAAATATCATAGAAAATTTAATCGCTTAAAAAAAATCATCCCATAGTTTATCTGAAATTCATTGAAATTTATAGGGACTACAATTATGATTAATTGAATTTATTTTGAGTTTAAGAGAAACCACAAATTATTATTTTTTCCTTAAGGAATTAAAATAAGCTCCTTAATATTTGTTGAGAAGCAAGAGGTAGTTTACTCATTTTGTTGTTAAAACAATAAAAGAAAAGGTTTTATTAGTGTTATGTTACATAACCTAACACTACTTTCCTACACACATTAAAGAGGTGGGGTCTACATGTTTTTCTTTCTCTTTTATCATTTCACTTTCTCTCTCTCCTTTATTGTGTGGGTAGGAAACTACACCTATGTTATGTCACGTAACATTAATAAAACCCTAAAAGAAATTATGGGTTTGCGGTTAAGGCCGTATGTTTGGTCCCGGATAGGATTTCATTGGAGACAATCTTCTTGCCATTGGAGTTTGAGATAGTTTAAATAAAGGAAAAGTGTGTGTCATTTTAAAGATGTAAAGTTGTGTCATTTTAAGATAGAGAAAGAGATAGATAAATGAAGATAGAGAGTTGATAAAAAGAATAAAGGTGTGGGTCCCACCTCTTTGTGAGAGTGAAAGGATATAAATTGTATCATTTAAAAGGATAAACACTTTTTCCTTAAATAAATCACAAAGCTAGCTCATCATGCCAAAAAGAACATCTTATTATTGGACCAATCCATGTAGATAAATAGATAAAAATGTAAATCGTGTTCGACCACTCAACCTTTCCTTCCCACATAGTAACCATTAATCAAATTACGCATTGTCATACTCAATCAGAAGATATTCAAGGAGGGCGTACTGCAATGCTTTATTTATGTAGTTTTATCTAATAGTTTAAGTTTTTGGGTTAAATTGATCTTTATATGGTATCAGATTCTTGGGTTCGATCATTGCCTCCCATTTTCTTTGTAAAATTTTATAGCATAGGTAGGCTGACCCTAATGCATTATCTACCTTTCAAATCTAATGGGCTTTATTATGAGTAAGCATATTAAAAATATATAAAATTATTAATATAGTCTCACCTAACAACTTAATTTTTTGGGTTGAATTAGTTGTTTACAATTAGAAATGAAGGAAGGCAATGGAGTTGGAGCCAACAGAGCATGTGTGTGATTAGATTCATTCAGTGATTTTTAACGATGAAATTGTCAAAGATGTCGCAAGAGTGATGGCAGTTTTGGGAGAAAGAAATTTTGATGGTGATTTGGGATCCCAACATAAGGACCCAAATGAGTTCTATTACCTACCAAAAGTGTAGGAATCATTGAATCAGTAGAAGCATTTTAGACCATTGCGGTTTGAGATGTAACATATCATCATCGTTTACAATTATCTTTTTATGCGCAGATCTCGTGCAAAATCTTCCCATGTACGATTTCTCTTTACGAACTGCTCACCTCAGCGCCGCAATACGAATAACCTCCTTGAAGCTGGACAATGACAGATCTTCAAGACTATGTCTCAAGGGGAAATAGGAAATGTGTGGGCACTCTCTCACTTTCAGGTAGATGACCTTACCTTAGCCTCTGCAACCACCAAGTGAAGATTAGAGAGACTGATGACTATAAGTATGGAATATATATGGGTTCCAAGAACCCCTATCCCTAAGTTAAATGGGCTCTAGCTTATACACTAGGCCTTATTGGGATTTAGTGAAAGAGAAAAACCCAACAATCTCCTACTTGCTCTTGAGTACAAACTTGAGCTCAAAGCCCAAGTCTATGTATCACACTAGTCGTCATCAACTGAAATTACCTTATCCCTTATCTCGAGCTAGCCTGGGGACCTACCAGCTGTTATTAATCAAGGCTCCTGATAATTAATGAATACTCTACTAAAAGTCTGAATTTGAACTCCAAGGTTAATAACACATATAACATGAAAATGCATCGTCCCTTTGTAGTATGATTGACAAATCTTCTGTAACTCAATCAATTATTTATTCTCTTGACTACGATAGTTTTTCTAATGGATTACATGCATTGGCCAGTGTCTTCAATATCCAAGTACCGCAATATATCAAGGGGACATATCCTACAAATTTTATGTTATTTATCTCATAAATACTGAAAATCAAATAATTTCTCTCCCAAAATATCGAGTTGTTGGTTGTCAATAGATTGATTCTCACCCGTTGGTAGATCAAAGAATGAAGACTATTTAATTACCTATTTATAATAAACTCAGGATTAAGAGCAATCACATAACTATAATTATCTGAAGATTTGATACCTTATGACAAAAAAATAACCTTAATCAAATCTCTCATTGATTCTTTCAATGTGAGTATTCATTCACATAAATATTTTACAATGATTCAGATAAAATCATTTCGTAAAATATGGCAGCCTAAATAAAGTGCCCAACTTTATTTAACATCAGTGAATCTATTCATCAATTGTGAGAACTTATAATCATGTCCTCGACGAACGTATTCATATGATCATATACTAAACAATTGATCTGAACCATGATATTTGTAAATAACGCGCACAATAAATGAATAATACCTCATTTAAAAAATTCAGAAGATGATTACATTGTTTCCTTGTCTTACCCCAAGAGAACAATGAACCCAATATCTCCCACTTGCTTAATGCAAGTCAGCGGTCCTCCTAAGATCCAAAGAAGTAACATGTCTCTTGAACGCGAGTTCAGGCAAACTCTGTTTTTATTTAGTTTTCAATTTTATTTAGTTTACGTTTTTCATTTAGTTCCCATTAAGGGTATATATTATTATTATTTTTACTATTACTTTTATTAGTTTTGTATTACTATTGTTATTAGCCGATTAAGTGTGAAAAGGAACATGGTTCATAGGGTTTAAAGTAGATACATGACATTTTTGAGCCCAACTTGTGAAGGAAAACTTTAACTATTGTTGACTCATTAAGTTTCTGTTTTTCATTTAATTTTCATTTTTCATTTAGCTTTCTTTTCTAATTTAGCTTCCGTTTAATTTTGCTTATGTTTTTCATTTAGTTTTCAATTTCATTTTGTTTCCGGCATTGTTGTCAAAAACTAGTGTAAAAACGTAAAAACTTACATTTTTATGTTTTTACTGAAATGATACGTGTTAAAACGCAAGTAAAAACTCTCCTCAGTAAAAAATGGTAGAAACTCCGTGTAAAAACCTAAAAACGGGAAAAGCGTCAGTTTCTACGTTTTTACTTGAAAGAAAAAACCGAACCAGGTCTTATACAAAAAAAAAAAAAAAAATGAATCGAGTCAACTTTAACCCATAACCCATTTTTCTTTTTTATTTTCTTTTTTGAAAAAAAAGAAAAACCCTATTTCCATCTCCCCCAAATCAAAATACATAGTATCTTCTTCTAGCTATATGGAAAAAAATGCCGCATAAGGTCGCTGTCGTAAAGAAAGAAGAGGGTGAAGCCACTGGTGAAAAATATGAGTCCCAAGTTGAGGTGGATTTTGAATCAATCTATTACGATTTATTGCAAATGAACTTGTTATAGGAGCAAGATGAGAGGACATGCAATTGATGCAAAATAATGTGTTTGATTTGAATCAATTGATATAATTTAGAAGTTATTAAACTTAATTCTTTTGATATTTTGAAATTTGATTGTAGCAATTGTTAAACTCTTTTTTTATGTTTTTGAACTTATATCTTATATAATTATGTGACCTGTATATTTTAAATATGAAATTATTAAATTTTGAGCAGTGACTTATGCGATATTTCTTTATATATATATATATATATATATATATATATATATATTTATTTATATATATATATGGGAAAACATTTTCTGCTTTTAAAGGATAATTTTTTCTCCTACTATTGACTCATAGCATAAGTGGGTCCCACCTTGATTTTTTTTTTCTCTCCACTATTTTGTAGGCCCCACTGTACTATGAGTAGTAGGAGTAAAATTTTCTCCTTCAAAAGGAGAAAATATTTTCCCTATATATATATATGTATATATATGTGTATATATGTGTGTATATATATATATATATATATATATAATTTTTTATCTTGACTTTAAGTAGTAGAAACTTTACGTTTCGTGTTGTTTCTATGATTTATGTTTCTACCACCCCTTCCGTTTCCACGTAGAAACTCGACTTTGACAACCTCGGTTTTCAGCTTACATTTAGTTCCCATTAAGGGTATATTCTATTATCATTTTTATTAATTTATTATTACTATTGTTATTAACATGTTAAGTGAAAAGAATTTTGGTTCGTGAGGTTTAAAGTATACACATGGCATTTTTGTCCTCCATTGACTTCTCTCTTCTAGTAATAACTAGTAATAAAGATATGGTAGCGGAGAAACCCTTGCGCTCTCAATCCGTGAAAGGATTAGTCCCATCCTATGTGGGGTGGGAAAACCCTAGGGTATATATAAAAAAAGAAGATATGCAATCGTATCTTATAATTATAATTTTGAAATATTAGGCATTGGTTCAAGTATCGTCGTGGATAAGAGTGTGAATAAATAAGTTGGGTTAGACTTAAATTTAGCCTAAATATATTAAATTTATGTAAATATGTTGAGTTCTACGAGGTCTATTATGATTTCAGTTATAATAAATCATACATGAGTTATTTTAAAATAAACAAATAATTAAATAAAATATAAGATAAATGGAAATAGCTCTTATAACTTATAACAATCAATTAATATCTTCAAAACATTTTTCAACGAAAAGATAAGGAAAAGATAATTTTATCATTTTTAAACTTAACACTTGCAATTCTAAATCATAGATCAACACACTTCTTACCTATTAGATCAGATTACCAATTGGACTAGTGATAAAAGAATTTCACAATTGATACTAAATAAATCAACACATGCTTTAAGGCCAAACTTTTTAAAAGAGGCTTATGGCTTGTTCTTAATAAGTCGTTTGACTTATTTATGTCCCTAGTTCTGTAAGACTATATTAGGTTTGAGATTATCAAAACTGAAGGTAAGGCAAGAACTCACCCCGTTGTTTTTTGTTTTTTTTTGGTGATGAGACAACAAAAATGAAATAGATGGTGGACAAGCCTGTTTATTGGTGCATATGAATTTTTGAAAACTCTACTTATATTTTTTGATTCAATGTAAGGTATACCCTAAAATACATACAAGAGACAGACCGACAACTTAGCGTGCAAAATTTTCCTTTGGAATGAAATATTTCTTAGTGATGTTTTTTTTTTTCATTTTTAAGGGGATAAGAAAATCAAATGATTTATTATTAAAGTAGATGATACATTTTGTAAATACAATTTTAGAATAAAAATATAATTAGTAAATAAATATGAGAATTATGAAAAGCTGATATACATCTTAAAAAAATTTATCCTAATAATTTTTAACTTTATTTATTTATTATGAACAAATTTTAAAATAAAATCTTTTATAACAATGTATTTGGTTAAGTTTTTTTATGAGAATAAAAGTAAAAAAAAAAAAAACCCGCCAAACGCATACTAATGAAATTACATAAAAGATAAATTGAGAAGAAGAAAAGAAATAGAAGATTGGGAAAAAGTTTCCATGAGCATTCACACGCCCCTTGGGCAATTTCCAAATTAGGGTTACGTGAAGATCAACAAAGATGGAGCAGCGCGTGGTAACTCCGGTTTGGCTGCATGCGATGGTGTGCTGAGAAATTCACAAGGTCAATGGTTAAGAGGTTTTGCTATTAGGTTGGGAACTTACACAACTTTTAGAGCCGAATTTTGGGGCATCTTGCATGGTTTGGAGGAGGCATGAAACGCAGGTTACAGGAAAGTTATTGTTGAAAGTCATTCCTTAGTGGCAATCATTGGGCTCACCAAGGGTGGTGCAGCAGTTCGTGAGATGCGCCTGTTATCTTGTATACCAACATGGATTGATAGAGTGGGAGGTTCATCTTCATCATACATTCAAAGAAGGAAACATGTGCAAATTAGATGGCTAATTACTTGTTAGATCATACAGACCAAGTTGACCCTTCGGGAGGAATTCATGTTTTGTTTTTGGCTAATCTTTTATCAGTTAGAAGAGTTTGTTATGTTCCTCTCCCTAGTTAGTTTTCAGTTTTTAGTTTGTTTGGTTGGGCTTTAAGCCCTTTTGTCTAAATAAAATAAAATAAGGAGTACCGTAACAAAAGAAAAATGGGCTTCTAAAGGGAATGATATTGTAATGAAGTGTTGGGTTAAGCCCGTGGTCTACTAGGCTTCTTAATATTCAGTCGTCTGGTCCGTTGATCACTCGCTTTGGTAGACCCAGCTTTAATGCATGAGCCATGAGGTACATGGTCCAACAGTGTTTGGTTATTAAGTTGACCGTTTCAAATGATTTAGACAATTAAAAGAAGGAATATTTGTTTCTCTTTGGCATGAAAACAAAATCCATTCCTTCACAAACATAAATTTGTGGATCCCATAAGTCAAAAAGAATAAAAAACAATAATTAAAAATAAGATTAAAATTTGTATCTATAGGAAGGGTGTTGTTTTCTCCGGCAACAGGAGAAAAACAACGCCCTTACAAGAATGGGAACTTTTGTTGTGAACTTAATGGCAATGGGTTCGGATTTGGGTTGACTCATTTTTTTTTCTCTTCTTACGAATCAACTAATTTTGTTGTGGCCATTGTTGTAAAAAACTAGTGTAAAAATATAAAAACTTACGTTTTTAGGTTTTTACCAGAGTGGTCCGTGTTAAAACTCAAGTAAAAATGGTCCTTGGTAAAAACTGGTAGAAACGTCGCGTAAAAACAAAAAAAACTTTTGTTTTTTACCGTTTTGACCGTTTTTACTTAAAACTAAAAATTTAACAAAAAAAAAGATTTACAAAAAATAAACTAAAAAAAAACCTAATTTTCATTTTCCCCAAATCATATTCGTGATATCTTAATATCTTTTTGTTTATATATATATATATATATTAATTATGTCTTATAAAACTGCAATTCTATTATAAGTTATGCTATAAGAGTCGTTTTGTGTTTTTGAATCTTTGTGTGCATTGAAAGAAGTGGAATTATATCCTGATGAGCGATGATCCAAAACCTACAGAGTGTATAAAGCAGTTAGAACATATTAGTTATCCACTACTTGTTAATTATCACTATTTATAATTTTGATATTTGGTTATGAAAAATAATTTTCTTTTTTAGATAGATAAGTGGCTCAACACACATGTTTATTATGTGATGTATTTTTTTTACTTGCATATATATAATTTTGTATCTTGATCTTAAATGGTAGAAAGTAGAAATTTTATGTTTCGTGTCGTTTCTACGTTTTACATTTCTACCACCCTTTTCGTTTCTACGTAGAAACTCGAGTTTGGTTGTGGCTAACTGGCTATGACTACTATCTATTTGAAGGAGGTATTGGAATGCTTGAATTAGATATGAAGGTGGGCTTGAGTTGGAGATAGCAGAGTGTGTTTATGTAATAAGATCCATTTGTGTTCCATTAATATTGCCCAATCCATCATAAATGGAATATTGCCTAAAATAAATGGAGAATATTTTTATCTTTTGTCTATTAATATTAATTTGTTTTATTCACTCTATCATAAACTTACCTTGATGGGGTTTGGTAGAGGAGAATTTTTTTTTTAACTCTGGAATCATGATTTCCCAAGAATATAGTGAAAAATTAAATGAATTTTTCGAGAATGTTACCAAAATATTTTCAGGAATGTTGCGTTAATTGTCTTGATATTATGTTTGGTTGTGTTAAAAATTTTCCGGCCATAAAAATCATAGAATACCACCCCTTGGATGATATTTTCAAAAAAAAAGTACACACAAAATAAAATCCTATTTTTTTTTTTTAGAAATCTCGTACTAAATATGATTAAATAAGATTACCACCTTAATTTTCTGTGAATCCTAATTTTTTTTTTCTACCCAACACCCCATAATATTAATTTTGTGTAGTAAGATTCATTTTTTTTTTTGATAGACAAAAAATAAGAAGCTAAATTAAATCCCACCCAAGGTAAGTAAAAACGAACTACTATTTACTTAAAACTTAAAAGTGTGTATCTTGAATTCTTGATTAATATTCTGACATCATTTTAGAATGAAATTATACAGTTAAAAAATACAAATCTATATCAGGAAATTAAAAAATATTGCTTTTAATCTTCTTGTTTTTTACTACATCTTTACGTCTAGACTCTAGTCTAAACCTATTATAATATTTGGTGTATATTGGTGGGTAAGTAATTTCATCTCAAACACCGTATATCCATCATAACTTAAATGAATTAAGGATTAAAAAGGAAAAGGAAAACAACTTACACACTAACTTTTTTTTTTCATTTTAATTAACAATAAATCTTTCAGATAATTAAAAACCTAAAGGATTTCGGAGAAATAGGTGTATATTGGCGGGTAAGTAATTTAATCTCAAACACCATATATCCACCATAAATTAAATGAATTAAGGATTAAAAAGGAAAAGGAAAACAACTTACACACTAACTTTTTTTTCATTTTAATAAACAATAAATTTTTCAGATAATTAAAAAGCTAACAAAGATTTCTACCAAAAAGAAAAAAAAAGAAATACGCTGATGAGGATCAAACCTAATTTTACATTGGTGACCTAACCCTTATTTTAGCACCGATATTATTTATTTTATTACACATAGATACTTGCTTTGCTTCTTCAAGATGACTATGCCATTTAGAAAATATCCTTAATTGCTGATGATTGGTGAACTTTAGTCATGGCTTCTAAGGAAATTTTCTTTGGCATGGTGAGCCCTTTTCCTTCAGTCATATCAATTTCTTCCTCTCCTATTCGTTTCCACTCAAAGCATTGAATCAATAAGCCCAAAGTTAAGCCCACCGTGCGTTGAGCCAAGTTTGCTCCAGGACAAGCCCTTCTACCTAACCCAAATGAAAGCAACTTGTTTGCTTCGCCTTCTTTCTCAAACCTCTCGGGCTTAAACTGTGTAGGGTCACACCACAACTTGGGATCTCTATGAATGGCCCAAGCATTAACCAACACAATAGTGTTTTGTGGGATATTATATTCTCCTACAGTGCAATCTTCCGAAGATAAATGGGGTACCAATAATGGAGCGGCAAGATGCAACCGAAGTGTCTCATAGACAATGCTTTGAAGGTAAGGGAGTTTTGAAATGTCAGACTCATCTACTAGGCGATCTTGTCCTATTTGTGTATCTATTTCATTTTTTGCCTTTTTCAATATTTCTGGATGATTCAATAAATTAGACATTGCCCATTCTAAAGTCACAGATGACGTGTCTGTTCCTGCAAGCACCATTACCTGGAAAGTCCAACAAAGGCACTATCAATACAGCGAAATAAGGAAAATTTTACTTTTACTTTCTTTAAATGTAATTAATATATTTTGATGTAGTTAGTAATCCATCCTCCAATAAAAGCAACGGATCTGGCTCTCCACTTTTTGCATATATATATATATATATATATATATATATATATATATATTTATTTGACGCCTATTGTACGAGAGCCCATTGGGCTTGAAGAGTGGATGATGCGAGAAGCCCAACCTACCTGTGCTAAGAGAGTCCACAAGAGAAAGTGAGGACGGCGAAGCTCTGATACCATCTAAAGAACCTTGAGATATACCAACCCAAAAGCTAGCGGGAGTGCCCAAAGACTTAAAAAGGCCACGTTACAACCAACATGTGACTATATATTTCAACGCAACACATGGCAATATATATAAAAATAAATATAGGAAAAAAAAAAGTATATAGCGACAGTTACCAGAATAAGTCCTTTGATGATTTGATCCGTATAGTATTCAGGCTGTGTTTGTTGTTGGGTTAAGAGATGGTCTATCATGGTATTGGCATGTTGTTTCCCATTACGATGCTCATCAACGAGTCCTTGTAAGAACGCATCTGTTCTCTTACTAATCCTCTTTAACCTCTTCTCCAAATCATCAAAATCAAACCACCTCAGTAATGCTAAGAAGTCACTTGGGTTGTTTGCCCCTCCTAACGTTACCAACTCTTTGATGATTTCTCGGAATTTCCTTGCTTCCTCAACATCTGTGACGTCACAGTCCTCACCATAGTACCTTTTCCCCGAGACCATTCTCATTATAGTGTTAAAAGTCATTTCTGAAAACTTAGTTTTGAGCTCCACTTTGGCGAAGTCCTTGCACGAGTCCTGAGCCAGCTTTCGTATTAGCCTCATGACCTCGTCCTTTCGAATTTCCAAGAAAGAGTTGAGACGGTGTGAAGAGAGAACTTCAAGGGATATGATGCGGCGGAGATTGCGCCAATGGTCGCCGTAGGGGGATACTGATACGGTGGTGTTGTTGTAGCCGATGTACTTGCCTGTGAGAAAGTTTGGACGGTTTGCTAGGATGATATCATTTTTGGTAAAGCATTCTTGTACTGCTGATGGAGATGAAACAACAACTACAAGGCGGGATCCGAACCAAAGAGAAAAGGTTTGACCATATTTTTGTGATAGAGCATGGAAGGTGCGGTGGAGTGGCTGTTTGAGTTGATGAAGGTTTCCGATAATAGGGAAAGAAGGTGGACCTGGGGGAAGGTTTTTCAATCTTCTTGTTTGGAACAAGAGCTTCAAGGTGACAAGAAAAACAAGAGAGATGAGGGAGAAATAGAAGAATGGGGACATGTTTGAAAATTGAAGGTTGTCGCTAGATTTGTTTTGGTACTATCTAGCTAGAGACAGTGAAGGCCACAATGATGGTTGGTTGATTCTGATCACCACTAGAAGTGGAGTTTATAAAGGCATGTGACATGTACTGTTGCATACAAATCCATGTACCAGAGTGGCTTCGATTGCGTTTGACAATTATCTCTGATTCTGTGCAATAATTGACAATTCCATCGATGCGGATAAGACTAGCGAATAGTCATTCGTGCAGTAGATTAGTAAACAGATACTTTTACTTCCAAAAAAAGTAAACAATACTTTAGACTTGTCAACACGTGCCATTAGCGTTTTTTATTTTGCTGCCTTCTGTTGATGTTGCGTCAGTGATGATCAATTTAAGGTTTATAATAGAACTAATTTCAACTGAAAACAGGTTCTGATTGTGCTTAAACATCCTAAACCAGAAGGAACAGTCTGGTTCTATTAATATTTTTTATTTATGATTTATCCACTGAATGATTTATTTTTTGACCGTTTTTAAACCTCCACAAATTGATATTATATTTTTCTATTTTAAATTACTAGAAAATATATAATATATCATCCTTGTTGGATATGGAATAGACAAAATAGAACAAATACAATAGTATCAAACTTGTACAAACAAAATACAAGTGTTACAACGCTATCACTAATTTTTCTCTCAATATAACTCTCACACTCTCTTTTCTTCTTTCTATTTTTCTCACAAGTGTTTCAACACTCTCCACACACTTTTTAATCTTTCTATTCCCTCATTTCAACCATATGCCTAACATACTACACACCCTATATATATAGACATACATAAAAGAGTTCAAATTGAACTTGACAAACTATTATAACCACTAGCCACCATTTTTCACCTTTCTAGTCTTCAAATTGATTTTGAACACTAATATCAACCATACACTAAAGACAACTCATGGTGCTAGGATAAGATTTCCAACTCATCATGAGTTGGCAATGGATAGGATTAGATTCTTCTTCAATCTTCCTCAAGCTTCTCCAAGTCTCCATAAGTTTCATGAATTTTCTTCAAGCATCCATAGCTTTCTACAAGGTTCCATAAGATTCTTGATAGGTGATGGAAAAGTTCAATTTGAATTTGAATTCTTTGGAGGTAGAATCAAAATTAAGTTTGAATTCTAACAATCCCTTATAAATATGTTTGGGCCTTTCAGTACTAGCATTGCAGGCTGTCCGTGTGGCTGTAAATCTATAATTAATAGATTACTAACCTAATGAACTAGTCCAAGTAGTATAAGAATTTAAAAAATGTAAAAAACCTTATTGGATGGGCCGAAGTTTCATAAGGCCAGCAATTAAAAAACGTAAAAAGGGAATGAATAATAGACCGCCAGAAATCTGTTTCAACATGAAAAGGAAAATAGGAATGCACCTGCCGCTAGAAAAAATATGGTTTGCACTGCAGCGAGATTTGTTTGAATGATAGTAAAATTACAAAAATATCCTCAATCTACCACATTAATCCCTAAAATGACATTTTCCTCTTCTATTCCCTTTATACGAAAAACCTGGCACTTTAACTTCATCCTTTCCTAGCTTAACCCTGATCAAACTCAATTTCTTCCTTAAGCCCTGCCCTAGTTTCAAATCTTCGATGCTCCTTTCAGTTACTTATTTTATTCTTTCCTTCGATGAGTTCAAATTTTAACACAACGTGGCAACATTTGGCTCATTCATATTTTTGACTCCAAGTACGTCTCCACGCACATCTCCTTTCCAATCCTTTTTTGCTTTCTTAAAAACTTTTTGATTTGTGAAAGGTAAACCTTGTTGATTTTCAATCTTCACTGTTGATTCTTAATATATAAATTTACTTGGATTTTTTCAAATTTCTTTTTTTGATTTTGAGGAACAATTTTTAATGAAAGGAGTGTCGCACAAGATCAAGCGGCACATTAAGGGAGGAATTAGAGAGTTTTCGGCGTGTAGAGGGCTCACAGGTGGATGGAGTGCAAGTTGATTCCTATTTGACCCGCTTTTTTTTTCACTCAGTACTTGTAATATGTAATCTCTGTGTGTTCTTTGCTTGAGTTGTGTTCTTTTTTTTTTCTTTTTTTTGGGCTGAAATTTAATCTCTGGGAAAAGTGTTTATCCATGATACAATTTATATCATTTCACTCTCTCAGAGAGGTGTGGTCCACATCTTTATTTTTTTAGTCAACTATCTCTCCTCCTTTATTTATCTCTCTTAAAATGACACAACTTTACATCCTTTAAAATGATACACACTTCACCCTTAGTCTTTTATAGTGGATTCGGGTTTGTTTGGGAGGAAGCCAAGTGTCTTGATTGTTGGTATTTAAAAGCCAAGGTTCTTTGCTTGAGGGTTTTTTTGGTTAGTTAAGTGTCTTGATTGCTAACATCATATATGTTAGTCAAAAGTGTGTCTTTTGCAAGCTTGTAATTAAGTGATGTAGAGTTGAAACTCAGTTTGTGGAGCCATGTTCTTTTTATTTATTTACGGGTTTGGGAGGAGGGCAAGAGGGATGCTACATGCTTAATAGATGATAGTATATTTCCACAAAAAAAAGAAAGAAAGAGAGAGGATAGTTTGACGAAGACGGGACACGTAATTCATGCTTAGTAGATTAAACGGATGAGTCCATGCACGTTTGTTTTTATGCGTACTGTCAAGTTAGAAAAGAATTATCCAATTATCAGGCATGTTTGGTGCATAGTATAAGATAAGGTCTGATAGTATAAGGTCTGATTATATAAGATCTGAATAAATTTTAATACTATTATTCATTTGGTATGGTATTGTATAAGATAATATCCTCCAATATTTTAAAAATTAATATACTAAAAAAATTATTTTAATATATTAATATTGAAATGATATATTAGTTCTTGGGAATTGTACTTTTAAGTAACATTAATACATCAATCCCTTATCAGGCCTAATCCTACCACTTAGGTTTGATTAAGTTATACATCATTTTGATGTATAAAGGGATCCTGTTGTATAAGTTTATACTATACGATGGTCACACCAAACAACTGAAAATGTCATAATATATAGTATAAGTTTATATTATCAGTCCTTATACATCACACCAAACAGACCCTTAATTGCCAAGAGCTTTCCTGTATTTTTAAGGCTTATTGTAGCTCGCTGAGAAGGGGGCGAACCGAAGCAGTGGTAAAACTGTTCTTTCATGACTGAAAGGTCATGGGTTCGAATCCAGGAAACAACATATTTGCAATTATGCAAGGGAATGATGGATTACCTCCACCCTACACTCGACTATGAAGCACCGACACTTCAAATATCCTGATGACGTGTCGTGTCCGATACTTCCCGACACTCCAAAACGTGTTATAGAAATTCAAAAAGAGGTTTAAAGGTTGCATTGTGTTGAGTTTTTAGTTCCAACTATTAGATTCGTTGGATTATAATTACTATTTTATTGAGTTTGATATAAATATTTGAGATATCTTATGTTTCTTTCCAAAATTTATGAATATTATAAGTTTAGATTCATTTTTTGTTAAATTATTGAAGTTTAAATATAATATACACTACATAAATTAAAAATATTATTTAATTTCAAAACGTGTTCTAACGTGTCGAAATTTAATATTTTTAAGAATTAACGTGTCAGAGTGTCATGTCGTGTCGTGTCCCATGTCAGTATCGGTGCTACATAGACACTCACTAATTGAATTTAACGGGGAGTAGTTTATTGTAGCTCACTGAGGATCATTAATTGGCACACCTTTTTTAGCTTTAGTTTCATAAACAAATCAAATCCTACAGTTATAGAATGAGAAAATGTCAGATGCCAAAATATTAAAAATACAACTTAGAGATTAAATTTTTTAATAAAATTATTTTTTTAATTGTAATGCAGAAGAAGATAAGAAGGATTGTTCTTTGTTTTTGTCCCAATGACCCGCAAAAATGACAATATGAAAGTGTTTAGTTTTAAACATGTTAACGACAAATATTTGCGAAGAATGTTGTGCAGTTTTTTTCAATTATCGTACTCTTCATTTTCAATGCAGATTAATTTTATGAATATTTTTTTCTCTCATGCCGAACTATATTTGTATTGGCACACTAAGCCACAACACACTTTTAAACAAAATTATTTTATCTGTTCCAGATGATATCGATAATTACTGATGCTATGATGAACCAATGATAACACCTCCCACCAACATTTTTTATTTTTTTTACGGTCTAACAAGTCCTTCTAGTGTTGCTGGTCTTTGGATTTATTGTTGTGGTATATAAATGAAAATAAACAAGCATATAAACTAAACTTATTAAGATTAAATATGATATATTAAATATATGTATTATACATATGTATGCAATTAAGCTAATAAATGTTTGTTATATATAACATTAAATGTGGTATCTCAAATATTTTTCAAATCTTCATCTAATATATGTCACACCTACATAAAACAAAGTAATCTAAAACGAAGTATAAGAACCTTTTTGTGTGGATAAATATGAAAACCTATTACACGTAAATAATTGGTTTTTGATTGTGAAAGGATGAATAGCTTGGGAGCACTCTGATAACCATAATTTTTTGAGTATAATTTTATACAATGGCTTATTGATTTTTTTTTTTTGACAAATTGACCGATTTTTTTTTCTCCATGCATCGCATGAGTTATATACTAGTATGTTAGAAAAGTGAATTTATTAGGAATGTTATCAAAAAATTATTTGGTAAGCTAAAATATTTTCAGTAATGCTAGCTCAAAATTTCCAGATTCTATATTTGATTGATTGTCAATGATTCTTGGGGATATGAGCTGATTTTACAAAATTAATTTAGATAAATCTTTGAAAAAAAAATTCTGATATGACGTAAAAGAGTCAAAACGCGGCGTTGAAAACCAAGTCATATAGTCATTTTTTTTTTTTTACATAAGTACTCTTAGGTTTTGTTTGAGAGTTTGAAGGGGAAGGGAAGGAAAGAGATCCAAGGGGGAGGGAGGGAAGGGGAAGGAAAGAGATCCAAGGGGAAGGAAGGGGAGAAAATTGGAGGATATCTCCTTCCCTTGTTTGGGAGTCAAAAAAATGGAATGGAGGAAAATGAAGGATTAATGAGATACTTTTACCATTTTACCTTTTTTTAATTAATATAATTATTATACTTTACAAATTAAATTAAATTTAAAATTTCTAAAAAAATTATTTATATACTTTTCTTACTACTAAAAAATAACATATTTTAACGAAATTTCTACGTTGCAAATGACAAAAATTTCGTCACAACTTTTTTTTTTGTCGAAAAGCGACGAAATTTTAAAAAAAATAAGTTTTCTATCGGAATTTTCGCCAAATTTTAGTTTTTGTCAAAAGTTTTGAGTTAATTGATTTCCTCCATCAAACGTTTTAAACGAAAAAAGAATTTCGTCAAGAATTTTGACGGAATATTTTTCGTTCAAAATTTCGATAGAAATGTGTTCTAACCAAAATTTCGACGAAAATTATTTTGTCAAAAATTCAGAGGGAAGTGTTTCATTCGAAACTTTCGACGAAATTTAAATTTTGTAAAGAATTTTGACAGAATATTTTTTTCGTCAAAATTTTTTACGAAAATTTTGACAGAAATGTGTTCTGTCAAAATTTTGATGGAAATTTTTTTTATCAAAAAACTTGACGGAAATATCTTTCGTCGAAAACTTTCAATGAAAATGTGTTTCGTTAAAAATTTGGACGGAAAATTTTTTTTGTCAAGAAATTTAACGAAAATGTTTCCATCAAAAACTTTGGATGTAATTTGAATTGTGTAAGAATTTTGATGAAATTTTTTTTTGGCATAAATTTTCGATGGAAATGTGTTTCGTGGAAAATTTTGATGAAAATATTTTTCATCAAGATTTTCGACGAATATGTTTTTTTGTGAAATATTTTGCGGGAAATGTGTTAACGAAATTAGATTCCGTAAAAAATTTTGACCAAAAAAAAATTTCGTCAAAATTTTTACAGAAATGTTTTTAGTCACAAATTTTGATAGAAGTATTTATCGTAAAAAAATTTGACGTAATTATTTTACGTCGAAACTTTTTGATGGAAATGTGTTTCGTCAAAATTTGGGACGAAAAATTTTTTGTTTAAAGTTTCGATGGAATTTAAATCTATCAATAATTTTGATTGAATTTTTTTTGCGTAAAAAATTTATGTCAGGTATTATAGCAAAATCTGGTTCCGTATCTGATTTCATCTTTAGGTTTGGCGGAAAGTTTTTGCCATATATGATTTTCATCAAAAAAAGTATCACTATTTTTGACGAAATATTTTTCGTCAATAAATTCTATCGATATTTGAGACTTTTCTAATAATGTCACATTTAAAAATGATTCATATTTATGTAGTTTTCGTATTTTAATGCTAAAGGTAGATAAGTAATTTTTAATATTTTCCCCCTTAAACCCCTCAAGATGGGGAAACTTTAATTTTATGAAGAATGAGAGTTTTGGAGGGTTTAGCAAAAATCCCCAATTCTCTTCCCCCATTTTTTAAAACTCACAAACAATGGAAGGGCTCACTAAAACCCGCCCCTCCATTTCCTTCCCCTCGAAAAATTAACTCCCAAACAAATCTTTATAGTCTTCTTAACTTTGAGATTATTATATCAGTGGCGGTAATTTATTGAGATGGAAAACCATATGTTAAACAACTAAGACTAAAATCTTGATCTTCTAGTTTCATGTAATCTCAATAGTTTTTGCTCATTTTTGGTAGCCTATATCATCTTCCAGGACTAATAGTGTATTATTGGTAGGGGGTATAATTAAAGAGGCCATCAAGCTTTTTTTCTAAATAGATAATATTTTGAATCAGGTTAATTAGTCAAATACAAATTATGACATCCTTAATTTATATTTTTATAAAATATGGTCTAATCTATTAATCCATTTAAACCATCAATCTTCAAGGCAAATTCGAAAAAATAACTAAACTAGTTTTCTTTTATTATTTAAAATTATATAGATAATTATTTTATTTTATTAAAAATAAATAATATGATATTTAGAAACAGACCGCTGACCTATTATTTATACAGGCTTTTTCTTAGACCTGATCCTGTGTTAGTTTACTAAACAAATTAGGCTAGATCTATCAAACCTTAATTATAAACCATATATATGTAGAATATTGGTATGCTCTATTGGCTAAATGCAAAACTAAGACATCCTTAACTATTATTTTATAAAAAAATCTGGCCAGTCATATTAGCTATTTAATTAAAGGGTTTTATAAGAGTTATGTTGTAGGAAAAGTGATTGTGTAATGTTATAGAGATTCATTTTGCGTGCATTAGTTTTTTTTTTTGCTTTAGAAAGTGTGGGTCCCACAAAATATTGTGTGTAGGAAAATTTTTGGTGTCATGTGACATGATAGATATAAACCCCTTAATTAAACCCATTAAACTCTCGAGCATATCGATAATTAGGAAAAGAAATAATTATACTAATATTATTTTATTTTTTGAAATTAATTAAATAATACTTTAATTTAACTAATTTAAAATAATTAATATAATATAGATTGGTCTAACTTTTTTTTCTTAAATCTAAATCTTTATTATTTTTTTTTGGAAATAAATCTTTATTATTTTACTAAATATAAGAATGATCTATTTAGACATTTAATTATTAGACTTTAACAAAAGAGGATAATTTAGTTATGAAAATATTAAAGCAGAATTAGTTATGTCGTATAAATGGGAAGGTTATAGTTATTACCTCTTTTTCTTACTACTTCTTACTACTAAATCCTAACAGTTGATTTCCGTCGATCTAACGGTTAAGGTTTATTGGATCATATTTATTAATTTATTATTAATTTCCAATAAATCTTAACCGTTAGATTGACGAAAATTAACGATTAAGATTTAGTAGTAAGAGATAGTAAGAAAAAGAGGTAATAAGTATAACCTCTCCCCTATAAATTATGTAAAACAAAATTCACCACGTAAGAATCTAAGAATACCACCCCCAGTGGGTGGTATTATTTTATGAGAGTTTTATTCATAATTTTAATTTTTAGAAAAAATTTAAATTTTTTTGTATCGAATATTAAGTAATTAGGATTTTCAATATAAATTTACTGTAACTCTAAAATTTATCCTTATAGCCCTAAGTCTTATCCAATGGAATCGTTGGTACTGAAAATATTTTTAGTGGTAGGGAATGTATCATTTAGTAAAAAAATAACATATTTATATTATTTCTATCTTTATAATTATTTTTTCCTCTATTTTTTTGTCCTTTTAAGCAAGCAAGGGAGTAGGTAAGCACACAAATTAAATGTGCTTAGTGCAGAGATAACTGGATGTCTTGTAAGAATTAAGATATCAGATTACGTAAGCTCAAACGCACTGTAAGTACATGTCAGTACATGCCTTTATAAACTCCACTGGGAGTGGTGATCATAATCAACCAACCATTGTTGTGGCCTCAACTTTCTCTAGTAGATATTACCAAAACACAATCTAGCGACCTTCAATTTTCAAACATGTCCCCGTTCTTCTATTTCTCCCTCCTCTCTCTTGTTTTTCTTGTCACTTTGAAGCTCTTGTTCCAAACAAGAAGATTGAAAAACCTTCCCCCAGGTCCACCTTCTTTTCCTATTATTGGAAACCTTCACCAACTCAAACAGCCACTCCACCGCACCTTCCATGCTCTATCACAAAAATATGGCCAAACCTTTTCTCTTTGGTTCGGATCACGTCTTGTAGTTGTTGTTACATCTCCATCAGCAGTGCAAGAATGCTTTACCAAAAACGATATCATCCTAGCAAACCGTCCAAACTTTCTCAATGGCAAGTACATCGGCTACAACAACACCACCGTATCACTGTCCTCCTACGGCGACCATTGGCGCAATCTCCGCCGCATCATATCACTTGAGGTTCTCTCGTCCCACCGTCTAAACTCTTTCTCGGAAATTCGAAAGGACGAGGTCATGAGGCTAATACGAAAGCTGGCTCAAGGCTCGTCCAAGGACTTTGCCAAAGTGGAGCTCCAAACTAAGTTTTCAGCAATGTCGTTTAACACTATAATGAGAATGGTCTCAGGGAAAAGGTACTATGGTGAGGACTGTGACGTCACTCATTTTGAGGAAGCAAGGAAATTCCGAGAAATTATCAAAGAGTTGGTAATGTTAGGAGGGGCAAACAACCCAAGTGACTTCTTAGCATTACTGAGGTGGTTTGATTTTGATGATTTGGAGAAGAGGTTAAAGAGGATTAGTAAGAGAATAGATGCGTTCTTACAAGGACTCGTTGATGAGCATCGTAATAGGAAGCAACATACCAATACTATGATAGACCATCTCTTAACGCAACAACAAACACAACCTGAATACTATACGGATCAAATCATCAAAGGACTTATTCTGGTAACTGTTGCTATATACTTTTTTTTCCTATATTTATTTATATATACATTGCCATCATAGCTACAGAGGCATGTCAAATATAAATTTGAATGTTTAATTAAGAATTATCTCGTGTGGGAGTGCCCAAGGCCTTATAAAGGTCACATTAGTTGCACATACAACCAATGTGGGACTATATATCTCAACACGCCCCCTCACACGAGAACCCATTGGGCTTGAAAAATGGATGATGCAACAGTCCGTCCACAAGAGAAAGTGAGGTCACATGAGAACCCATTGGGCTTGAAGAGTGGATGATGCAGGGGGACGGCGATGCTCTGATACCATGTAAAGAACCTTGGGATACACCACCCCAAAAACTAACTCAAGTGGTGGAAGTGCCCAAAACCTTGTAAACTCCACATTAGTTGCACATGGAACCAATGTGGGATTATATATCTCAAGAATTATAATGGTCACTTTTTGAATTTGCTTCATGGTGCCGTACTTTGATTTCCTACATTACTGACTAGTAAACTTGAGTCTGAGAGCAAGGATACTAGTGCAAACTGCAAAACCACAAAGAGGAACTTTTTAAATTAATCATTTTATCAACAATGGTATACCGAAGTTTGGAAAGCACCTATGCAAAAAGTGGAGAGCCAGATCCGTTGCTTTTAATAGAGGATGGATTACTAACTACATCAAAATATATTAATTAATTTTAAAGAAAGTAAAAGTATAATTTTCCTTATTCGCTGTATTGATAGTGCCTTTGTTGAACTTTCCAGGTAATGGTGCTAGCAGGAACAGACACATCATCTGTGACTTTAGAATGGGCAATGTCTAATTTATTGAACCATCCAGAAATATTGAAAAAGGCAAGAAATGAAATAGATACACAAATAGGACAAGATCGCCTAGTAGATGAGTCTGACATTTCAAAACTCCCTTACCTTCAAAGCATTGTCTATGAGACACTTCGGTTGCATCCTGCCGCTCCATTGTTGGTACCCCATTTGTCTTCAGAAGATTGCACTGTAGGAGAATATAATATCCCACAAAACACTATTGTGTTGGTTAATGCTTGGGCCATTCATAGAGATCCCAAGTTTTGGTGTGACCCTACACGCTTTAAGCCCGAGAGGTTTGAGAAAGAAGGCGAAGCAAACAAGTTGCTTTCATTTGGGTTAGGTAGAAGGGCTTGTCCCGGATCGAACTTTGCTCAACGCACTGTGGGCTTAACTTTGGGCTTATTGATTCAATGTTTTGAGTGGAAACGAATAGGAGAGGAAAAAATTGACCTGACCGAAGAAAAGGGAATCACCATGTCAAAGAAAATCCCCTTAGAAGCCATGTGTAAAGTGCGCCAACCATTGGCAGTTGAGAGTTCCTGAAATAAGCATGCACAAGGTATAATCATCTCGAAGAAGTTATGGAAGTTATATATGTAAAATAAAATGAATAATATCTGTGCTAAAATAAAGGTTGGGATCGCCAATAGCGCTTAAACTTTTTCTCCGAAATCCTTTTTGTTTTTCAATCATCTATAATGTTTCTTTTTAATTAGAATGAAAAATGTTAGTACGTCTGTTACTTTCCTTTTCCATTTACTTTAATCCTTGATTAGAAATGAAGGTGGGCAATTGAGTTGGAGCCAGCAGAGTACGTGTTTGATTAGATTCATTCGTTGATTTTTAACGGTGAAAATGCGAGAGAAGTTTGGGTGGTCCTGCACCTTATGGTCTGTTAAGAGTGTTAGTCCCACATTGTGTGTGTCTCATAGTGTTAGTCCCACATTGTGTGTGTCTCATTGTATTCTTCAATTGGTTTGCTATATAATAGAACCAATGTTGTGTAGTTTAACACAACAAGGATTACTATCAATTCCTCTTGTATCTTGATATTTAACATGGTATCAGAGCCTAACAAGAGGAATCTTAATCCGCTTAACTTAGTTCACTTTTCCATAATTTCAATATGGTTATAGAGAGATATCACCCTCCTTGAGGGATTCTCGTTGTTATTTCTTTTTCGGGTTTTTCTTAGTATGCTCTGTGACTGCAGCTTAGACTGATCTGTCACATCAGAAAAGAATGATCCTTGGGAAGCTGTTGGGTTGACCGCCATTGATCGACCACCGTTGACTGCCGTCTCCGTTGACTTTTTTGATGACTTTCTGGCGACTTTTCTGACGACCCACTAGCGTCTCCGACGACCCACCGCCGTCTCCGGCGACTTTTCCGATTATGTGAAGTTTTTTTTTTTTTTAATCTTCTTTCTTCCCAAGATGGACTATTTATTCTATTCATCGTCCTCTTGAGGGGGAGCACCTTCCATGTTGCTGATGGTCATTCCAGCACAGTTGTCTTTGCCGATGATAATTCCGGCTCCGAAGTTCCTCTTGAGGGGGAGCACTTTCCATGTTGCTGATGGTCATTCCAGCACAGTTGTCTTTGCCGATGATAATTCCGGCTCCGAAGTTCCTCTTGAGGGGGAGCACTTTCCATGTTGCTGATGGTCATTCCAGCACAGTTGTCTTTGCCGATGATAATTCCGGCTCCGAAGTTCCTCTTGAGGGGGAGCACTTTCCATGTTGCTGATGGTCATTCCAGCACAGTTGTCTTTGCCGATGATAATTCCGGCTCCGAAGTTCCTCTTGAGGGGGAGCACCATCCATGTTGCTGATGGTCATTCCAGCACTGTTGTCTTTGCCGATGATAATTCCGGCATCTTCCATACCATCGTCCATGTTGCTGATGGTCATTCCAGCACAGATGTCTTTGCTGATGATCATTCCGGCATCTTCCATGTTGATGTTCATTCCGACGCCATTTTTAGCACATTGTTGATTTTTGGTTTCTCATATAGGAGATTTATTTTGATGTTATGTTACTTGGTCATTTCATTTTGTTGATGTAGCACTGTTGCTTTTGGTTCCTAATAGGAGTATTATTTATGTATCAAGCTTGTAGCATATGATCTATATGCTACAGCTTGAGGGGGAGTGTTAAGAGTGTTAGTCCCACATTGTGTGTGTCTCATAGTGTTAGTCCCACATTGTGTGTGTCTCATTGTATTCTTCAATTGGTTTGCTATATAATAGAACCAATGTTGTGTAGTTTAACACAACAAGGATTACTATCAATTCCTCTTGTATCTTGATATTTAACATGGTCGTTGCCCAAATTTGAACTTTTTTTTTTCCCCCATTCTGCTTCTTCATTTCACTTACATTCTCAATTATGTTCCTAAAAATTTCCTATTTTTGGAAAAAAGGATAACTCAAAATGGGTGCTCACGATCCACTTTAAATATTTTCGTAAAATTGCTAGCGGTGCCGCTAAAAGTCGTGACAGTTTTGGGAGAGACAAATTCTGATGATGAGTAGGGATGCCTACATAATTAAGGACCAAAATGAGTTCTATTACATATCACATATCAAAAGACCCGTATGGTTCTGATAAAGATGTTTTGTATCCGATTTTTAAAAATTATTATAACTCATCTTTTTATTATGTCTTTAATTTTCCATCAATACAAGCGGCGTACCATAATAATTTATTGTGCCTATTATAATTAAAACTAACTTATAAAAAAAAAAATTATTCTATTCTAAAAAAAAAATTCTTAAATTAAATAATACAATGAGAAGAGATCTTTTGACTCCAATATAAGACTTAGAGTTTTACTTCATATCTCAGTCATCAATTTTCATCCATCTAATGGTTGTCATTTATTTAAAATTGGTATAACTTAATAAACTATAACCGTTAGATGAACAAAATTTAACAGCTGAAATGATAAGTAAGATTTCTAAATCTAACATCGAAATCTTAAGATCTTTCCCCTACTTTTTTCTCTCTTTTTTTGTGAATTATCTCTCCCCTAATTTTATATATAGATACACTATACCGTTATAAATTTAAAGTTTTATCATATTCATGTATTAGAAAGGTATTTCATTCAATATTGAATTATAATGAGAACCATTTTTATCTGGTTGGGCTGACCTTGTGATCTTTCTCTACACAAATAATTTGATGCAGTTTTAACTCATGGTTATTCACTAGAACAAGTTTGGGGTGTACTTGCAAGATACTCGAACACTAAAGTCAGATTTTGTTTAAGCAGAATTATATATGTAGATGAAGATGGTATACCTTTGGTTAACACATTTATATTTATAGTGGAGAGATATCCAACTTTGGAATATGCCTTTCTTGATGGTGAAAGCAACAATATCTTTTTATTGGTTCTTGAGGGTGGCTCGAGATAAGCTTGTGCTGAGATATCTAGGTGGTGAAGTTTGATTGCAGTGATGCCAAAGTAACATGGATGTAGCAGTCTTTGTTGACCAAAGTCATTTCTTAATAGTGAAGATTTTCAATATGGGACTTGTATATTTATTCCAGATCAAATACCATATTTTCATTCACGTCTCGTATGCCCTTCCTAAATTAAAAAAAGATAGGTTATTATACCTACTATTTTTTCTGCCTAACTTTACTTACCATTCTCCAATACCATTAGATCAGAATCTAAAGAAGGGAGAGAGTAACATCGTTCAATGGATACTGGAGAAAAAGATCTAAAGTCACCGACGGATGAGGATGGAACGAGAGGTAGGATCCAATCGGAGGAGGAACTCACGCCGAGGAGCGGGAAGAAACCTAAAGGATCGGCTATGGAGGATGCATCTATGGACGAAGACATGCAAGAGGAAGGAGAGGTAGTGTATGATCCACTCCCTCAGCCTATACTGTTACCAGAAGATTTGAGGACAGCGACTAGTGATGGTCCTCGACCTAAAGTGATATCCTATAAGGATAAATTGATAAGGTTGAATGGGAATGGAATTCAATCAGACAGCGAAGAGGAGAACTGGATCTCCAAACATAAAAGAGAGGAAGAGGAAGTGGACTTGATGGAGGGACTGTAACGCCTGGCAGCTTCAAGAATCAATGACTATCCCTACATACTAACACGAGACTTTTCAGTGTGTTTTTTCCTCACTCGCACACTTCCTGGGAAAACTTCCCAGGAGGTCACCCATCCAGAATTGCTCCAAGCCAAGCACGCTTAACTGTGGAGTTCTTCTGTTCCGGGCTACCGAAAAGAAGATGCATCTTGTTAGTATAGGTAGTACCAATGAATTCTTATAAGCTATTCCAAAATGTGCAGTCTCACATATGTACAATCTTTGAAATCCCTCTCTTTCGGGTGTCAATTCGATTCATCCATGCATGTAACCCCACACTGGAAGCCTGTCAGGAGCCGCTCCTTGTCCGTGCCTCTTTGCACCGGCGATCACTCCCCGCCTTCGTCAGTGCTCGGGATGTTACATGCCCACCAGCTTCTGCCTGGTTCGTCCTCGAACCACACCATACTGGATGAGAGGCCCGGCTCTGATACCACTTGTAACGCCCGATAGCTTCAAGAATCAATGACTATCCTTACGTACTAACACGAGACTTTTCAGTGTGTTTTTTCCTCACTTGCACACTTCCTGGGAAAACTTCCCAGGAGGTCACCCATCGAGAATTGCTCCAAGTCAAGCATGCTTAACTGTGGAGTTCTTCTGTTCCGGGCTACCGAAAAGAATATGCATCTTGTTAGTATAGGTAGTACCAATGAACTCTTATAAGCTATTCCAAACTGTGCAGTCTCACATATGTACAATCTTTGGAATCCCTCTCTTTCGGGTATCGATTCGATTCATCCATGCATGTAACCCCACATTGGAAGCTTGTCAGGAGCCGCTCCTTGTCCATGCCTCTTTGCACCGGCGATCACTCCCCGCCCTCGTCAGTGCTCGGGATGTTACAGGGACTATGCTAGGAAGCTCCGGAGGACCCACCATGTCCGAGATACACGTTCTCCGTGGAGGAACACAAAAAGGACTGTGACAAATGGAGGAAGGCACTCATAATTAAGCTTTTAGGGAAGCGAATGGGGCCAAGGTTTCTCATGTCCAGGCTGCAGAGACTGTGGAGTCTGGTAGGTTCTTATGAACTTATCGACCTTGACAATGGCTGCTTACTACTGAGGTTCCAAGAAGACAGTGACTATCATCATGTTTTAGAGGAAGGTCCGTGGATTGTGAGTGATCATTATGTGGTAGTTCAAAGGTTGAGACCTTTCTTTGATCCCTATGATGAGAGCTTCAAGAAATCGGCTATTTGGATATGGATCCCTGGCCTACCAATCGAGTTGTACACTGCGCGTCACCTTTGGAGGATTGGGAATATCTTCAGTCGTACACTTAAGGTGGACAAGAACTCTCAAAGGAAAAGTGAGATTGGAGATGATTTTATCACTGAGAGAGCTCGATTTGCTCGAATTTGAGTGGAGGCTGATCTGCGGAAGGGCTTCCTTTACAAGTTCATGATAGGGAATACAATGATGCAAGTTGGTTATGAGGGCCTTCATCTTATTTGCTTTAAAGTGCGGGTTGTATGGGCATAGGCAAAATCAATGTCCAGCAGTGCAAGAGTTATGTAAAAGCCAGAAAGAGGAAAGTGTTGGGCAGGGGAATGAGAATAGACCAACTCCTATGAAGGGGGTTACAGAAGAGAAGGTGAATGAAGCTTTTGGTAGTTGGATGATGGTTCAAAGACAACCCAGGAACAGGAAGCTGATGGCCAAACCGATCAGCCATAGGAAGGATGGTGATGGTGAGCAGAAATCTAGTTCAGGGGTTAAAGAAGCTGCCCCAGGTACAGTTGCACCGCAGGAGGTTATGAGCTAGGTTGTTCAACCAAGGGTATCTCACAGCATAGGTGATCAGTCGAAGGATGGCATAGTAGCTAAGGAGGCCAGTGTGAATACCATCACTATTGAAAGAACAGAGAAGGAACCAGGCATAGTAGCTAAGGAGGGCAGTGTGACTGGACCCAGTCCTCAGAAAAAACTGAGTACACCAGAAAATGGGCCAAAAAAAAGTATCATAAAAGAAGGAAGAGAAAAGGCCAAATCTGTTAACAAGTCAGACCTGAAGAAGACTGGCATTGAAAACATCTCACCTAATTATGTGCTTGATTGCCTTGGCAAAAGGGCCTGGTAGAAATAAAACTCGAGGAGGTCCTAATCAAGAGGGGCTGAATAAGGCTGGAAGTAGCTTCAGCAACAGATCCAGGAAAGATCAAATTGATGAGCCATCAGTTCATATGAAGGGCCTGCCTACTGCTCAGAATGAGATGGCCTTTGAAAATGCTCTCACTATGATGGGTGGGGTTTCCACCCACTAGGTAAGCTGCCTGGTTCCTTTGGGATTTTCGCTTGTACTAATACTTTTATTTTGTTTATTGTGTTAGTTTTTTCTTGGAATTGTAGAGGGGCGGGGAAGAAAAGTTTCCCTTCCCTTATCAAAGACTTAAAATTCAGGTTTAAAGTGTCCATCATGGCTTTATATGAGTTCAGGATTGGAGGTGTTAGGGGTGATGATATCATCAAGAGTCTGGGATTTGCTAAATTCTTTAAGCAAGACCCGATTGGGTACTCAAGGGGAATATGGATTTTGTGGGATGATAACATGGTGAAGCTGGAGGTATTGAAAGCCCACCATCAATTTGTCCACACTCGGGTCTAGTATTTGGATCCTAAGAATGTGGATCTTATTACCGTTGTTTATGCTAGCCCAAGGAGAAGTGAGAGGAGAATCCTGTGGGAAGAATTAGAATCCATTAGTCATGTGGCTAATGATCCCCGAGTATCTTTGGGGGATTTCAACTCTATCTTAAATGCGTCTGAAAAGAAGGGGGGTAAGGATGTATGTTGGAATAGCATCTCTGATTTGCAGCAGTGCTTGTTTAGTTGCAATATTTCCGATATAGGCTATAAAGGGCCTGATTTTACCTGGAAATGTGGTAGGCTCCAAGAGAGATTGGACAGGGCCTGTTCTAGTGAAGATTGGAACATAGCTTGGCCTAACAGATTCTTATCTCACATTCCTTTCTTCAATTCGGACCACAGGCCTATCTTACTGCTCAAGGAGGGTCATTCTAAGCCGGAGAATCATTCCAGAAGCTTTAAGTTCCTAGCGGCTTGGTTAACTGAACAGAGCTTTAGTGATCTGCTCAAGAGCAGCTGGGAAAATAATGGAAATTGGTTGATGGCTAGGAACAAATTTGAGTCAGATGTTAAGAATTGGCACCAGAATGTGTTCAGGGAAAATATGAAACAAAAAAATAGATTGTATTCTCGACTGAATAGGCTGGATAGTTATAAGCAAGGGAATTATGATCATAATACAGAATTACTACAAAGAAAACCGTGGAAGGAGCTTCAAACAATCCTTGTGAAGGAGGAATTGACTTGGTTCCAGAGATCTCGGATTTAGTGGCTAAAGTATGTAGAGGTGGACCTAGGGGGGCCACCCCCAGATTTAAAGAAATTTATATATACACACACACACATATATATATATATAAAATAAAATTTGAGTAATATTATTAAATTATTTGTTTTAAAAATTTTAAAATATAAAATTCCTCTTCATATCACATAACACTCAATTTTTTTTTATTTCTATTCCAATTCCACTATTGATGTGAAAAAACGGCAAAAAAATTTATATATTGTTTTTTAAATAAAAATTACGAATTTATGACAGTTTTGAAAATAATTACATATTTATTATACAATATCACACCCAATTTGGACGTCGCCAATCACGCCTAAATTGGGCGTCACACAAGAGCCAATCACACCTAATTTAGGCGTCACTTATCAAGTGTTGACACGTGTCACATCTTTTTTCCAAGTTTTTTTTTTTTTTACAATTTAATCGTAAAACTTCTGAAGGCCATAACTTTTGACCCGGGTATCCAAATCATGTAATTCTTTTTTTGATTTCGCATGACTTTTCGAGATGCAATGACATCTCATTGGACATATTTTTTTGTCACAAACACAATTTAAATTTGCAAGAATGATATTATAAGAGCGATTAAACCTAGAAACCTCTCAGTTCTGGGTTTGTGATTTAATATAAAAAAATAAATAAAGATTTTATTTGTGATTTAAAATAAAAATTAATTTCAAAAATCAGTATTAATAAAGGAAATAATTAAATAAATATTCTAAATCTCAAAGGAAGAAGGATTTTATTTTTGAAATTAATGATTAATGCTATAAGCTTCTTGGTTATTATTCGTGGTCTGAAATTAACGATGGCTTATGAATATTTTTCAAAAATAAAATCCTTCTACTTTAGGGATTTAGAATATTTATTTAATAATTTCCTTTATTAATACAAATTTTTCAAATTTGTTTTTGAGTTTAAATCACAAATCAAATCTTTATTTTGTTTTCCTTTTTAATAATCTTTTTTTTATTTTTAATTTAAATCACAAACCAAATCTTTATTTATTTGTTTATATTAAATCACAAACCCATAACTCATAGGATTCTGGGTTTAACCACTCTTATAATACAATTCTTGCAAATTTAAATTGTGTTTGTGAGAAATCTTCAAGAGTGCTACTATAAACCCCCCTTATAACCTCTCGACTTTAACAAACCCTCAAGAGACCCCATATGCACCCATGGACCCCAACGCACCCATAGAACCTCAAGAACTGGAAAGTCCATCATTTACCCTCTTATTGATAGAGTGATTAGACTTGTACTCACTCTTCCAGTTTCTACAGCAACTACTGAAAGATCTTTCCAAGCTATGAAGATAATCAAGACAAGGCTTCGAAATAGAATGGGAGACCAATTTCTTAATGATTCTTTGATTACATACATTGAAAAATAAATTGTTTTGAGTTTTAGCACGGATTCAATTATAGATGAGTTTAACAATATGAAAACACGTAGAGTAAGAGTCAACTGAAGTGATCTTAATTTCTGTAATATATTTCTTTCAAATTTTTTCATATTACGTCTGTATTGTATTTGAAATACTTTTATTTATGAATAGGTATTTTTATTTTTCGCCCCCTCCATAAAATTCCTGGGTCCGCCTCTGAAAGTATGGTGATAAAAACTCAAGGTTCTTCCACTCTTCGACAATAGCTAGAAGAAGGCATAACAGGATTGTCTCCTTAGGGGCGTTTGGTTGAGGAGAAATTTTTTGAATATTAGGGAAATGTAATTGATAGGGAAATGGTTGGAAAATGAGTTTGGTAGGAAAATGTAAAAAAAGTTGTTTTGTTGGAAAAACTTTTACCGGGCAAATTAGATAAGATTTATAAAGTCTATGTTTGATTTGAGGTAAAATATAGATGGGGAAATAATTGACAATTATGAAAATATCCCTGTTTGAATATGAAATTTAAAAATAACAGTAACCTAAAATAGTCATTTGTTTTCAATCTGCTGCAAACGTAAATAACAGTAACCTACCTCGCCTCCTCTCAGATGGATGACATAAGGGAAAGAATGATAACCATGGTGATAATGAGAATGGTGGTGAAATTGAAAACCCTCATTCTGAGGAGCCCTTGGGCGGGAAAGAAAGAAGGGTTGCAACGGGAGTTGACGGAAGAACAGAAAAAGTATACGAAGAAGAAATGGGAAGAGAAAAGTGGTTTTGGCGGGGATAAGGGTGAAGGTTATTTTTTTCCACAGGTTGGATCTCATTTTTTAGTTGCCCGGCTAAGTGGAAAATACCACAAGATATGATTTTTCAGTGCAAATAGTTTTCTGAAATGGGGAAAGATATGATTTTTCAGTACAAATAGCAAAGGATAGACAAATCACTTCCCTAGTTAAATCTTTTTAACCCCAGTACCAAACGTGGTCACATTCAAAACCTACATAAAGTTTCCTGGGTATTTCTATTAAAACCCTCTACCAAACACCACCTTAAAGAATGAGTAGGGTTCTTGGGTAGCTGATACGGAGCTTCTGGTGAACATGGCTGTCTCATATCAAGATATGTTCAAAGCTGATCCTGAGTGAGATGGGGATTTTCCTATACAACATGCATTCCCTTGTCTTTCTAATGATGAGAAGCGTTCTTTAGCCAGTAGACCAACCAAAGAGGAAATAAAAAAGACTATTTTCAGGATGGGCAAATTCAAAGCCCCTGGTCCAGATGGTTTAAGTGCTATTTTCTTCCAAAGCCAGTGGAATATAATAGGCGACTTTGTCTGCAATCTGATTGATGAAATCTTCTGTTGCCCTGAGAATGTGCGGGAGATTAATGGGACCTTGATATGCTTGATTCCCAAAAAGAAGAGCCTGAAAAAATGAGAGACTTTAGACCTATTAGTTTGTGTAAAGTCACTTATAAAGCCATTACCAAGCTAATTGCTGAGAGAATGAGAGGCCTGATGCCTAGGATTGTCTCCCCAAATCAGTGCAGCTTCATTAAAGGAAGGCAAGGTGTGGATAATATAATCATAGCTCTGAGGTCATCCACTCCATGAGAGCTAGGAAAGGTAGAAAGGGATGGATGATGACTTGGAGAAGGCTTATGACAGGCTAAATTGGAGTTTTGTGTTGGAAACCTTGAGGGACATTGGCATTCCTGACTCCATTTCACATCTGATCTACAGTTGTATTTCCACAGCTTCCATGAATCTTCTTTGGAATGGTGTGGTGACTAAAAGTATAATCCCTGGTAGAGGCATCAGGCAAGGGGATCCCATTTCCCCTTATTTATCCGTCCTTTGCATTGAAAGATTGGCTCACCTCATTCATATGGCAATGGGGACTAAAGCCTGGAAGCCTATCTTGCTCAGGAAGAATGCTCCTCCTATCTCCCACATATTCTTTGCTGATGACATCATCCTGTGTGCTGAAGCCAGTTTGGAACAAGCCCATGTGATTAACCATGTGTTAAAAGTGTTTGCTGAAGCTTCAGGTCAAAAAGTGAGCACTGATAAAACTAGAGTGTATTTCTCTAAAACTGTGAGCCTCGGGAGAGCCAGGGAGATTAGTAGTTCTTTTGGTATAGGGATTACTCCTGACCTTGGTAAGTACCTTGGGATTCCCTTTTTTCATAAAAGAGTAACAAAGAACTCCTTCAGGTATGTGTTGGAAAGGGTGCAGGGAAGGCTATCCTCTTGGAACAAGAAGTCATTGTCCTTAGCTGGGAGAGCCACCCTTGCCAAATCAGTTCTTGAGGTTTTGCCGGCCTACTCTATGCAATCAGCTGTTATCCCTGTTGGTGTGTGCAGTGAGGTGGAGAAGGCAACTAGGGGATTTATTTGGGGGTCATCCCCTGTTCAAAGGAAAACACATTTGGTTGGTCGTAAGAAGCTGTGTTGTCCTCAGAAAGATGGAGGATTGGGGTTAAGGGACCAAAAGCTGGTTAACAGATCCTTTTCCATGATACTTGGCTTTGGAATCTTATCTAATAAAGATGATCTTTGGGTTAAGGTCATTCGCAGCAAATATAAGATGGATGACCCTCATAGTTCTCAGCTGAGAAATATCAGAAATGGCTCCAACACTTGGAGAGGTATTTAGAAAGTTTGGGATTCTATTTTAGAGGGATCTAGATTATTCTTGGTAATGGGACTAATATAGCCTTCTGGTTTGACAGTTGGCTTCCTAATGGTGGAAAAATTATGAACTATCCTTTAACTGACATACCTGTTGAGGCAAAGAATTGGAAGGTGGCTGATTGTGTAGCTGAGGGGAGCTGGGACCGGAATAAATTCAATCACCTCCTTTCTGATGAAGCCTTGCAGGTTCTGGAAAACATGTGCCCTCCTGCCAATTCGAATGACCAGGATATGGTAGTTTGGAGTCAATCAAACTCAGGTGAATTCTCTATCAGCTCAGCTTTTAAATTTCTTTCATCCCAATGTGGAAATCCTATACCCAAGGATTGGAATCTGGTGTGGAAATGGGAAGGCCCCCGAAGGGTACAAATTTTTCTCTGGGTTTTGGTGGGGAATAAACTTCTCGACAATGCTGAAAGGATGCGCAGACATATGGCAGTAAATGGTTCTTGTCCTAAGTGTCAACTGCCACTGGAAGATAATGATCATATTTTTAGAAGATGCTCCTGGGCCCGTGAGGTGTGGAACCTATGGGTTGACAGCAAGGATTTAGAGTCTTTTTTTTACATTGATTGGGAAGAATGGCTGGAAAATAATCTCAACAGAAATAGTAAAAACTCGAATGGAGGCTGAAATTTGGGGTGATTTGTTGGCTAATGTGGAAGGATAGAAATAGCCTAGTTTTTTTTATGGAAAAGCCTCTAATCCGCAGGATATCTTTGCCCAGACTTCTCATTTTGTGGCTAATATTAAGGTCTCTAGTGATGTTCTTGCAGGTTCGGGATTAGCTATGAAAGATACAAAGAGATCTTAATCAATTGGAGCCCCCCACCAGCTGGCTGGATCAAAATTAACACGGATGGTGCTTATGCAGGAAATGGTTCAAGAGCTGCCTGTGGAGGGGTGATTAGAGATGAGGTGGGGTGCTGGATCAAAGGTTTTTACAGAAAGTTGAGTAATGTAACATAATTAATGACTGAAATCTAGGGCTTCATCATAGGCTTAGATTGGGCTTGGGAGAATGGGAGAAGACAGATTTTGCTAGAAGGAGACTCCATGTTGGCTATCCAGCTTGTTAAAGAGGTTTGTGTTAGCTCACACCCTTGCTACCCTGTTGTGAGCAGAGTCAAATTGTTAATGGCTAGACGGTGGAATGTGAGATTATGCCACATCTATAGGGAAGGAAATCAAGTAGCAGACTGGCTTGCTACTCATAATTGTTCGTCTAGTTTGGAAACCTATGTAGCACTGATACTGATACGGGACACGCGACACGATATGACACGACACTCCGACACGTTAATTTTAAAAAATGTTAGATTTCGACACGTTAGGACACGTTCTGATATTAAATAATATTTTTAATTTATGTAGTGTATATTATATTTAATATTCAATATTTAACAAAAAAATGAAACTAAACTTATAGTATACATCAATTTTGCAAAAAAAACATAAGATATCCAAAATACTTATATTAAACTCAATAAAATGGTAATCATAATCCAACGAATCTAATAGTTAGAACTAAAAACTCAACGCAATGTAACCTTTGAACTTTTTTTTGAATTTCTATAACGCGTGTTGAAATGTCGGGAAGTGTCGGAGTGTCGGAGAATGACGGAAAGTGTCGGATACGACACGTCAGAATTTTTGAAGTGTCAGTGCTTCATAGTTGGAAACCATGTGGATTGATAGTGTTCCTGATGGCTATAGGGACTTAGTGTTGGAGGACTCAATGGGCACTGCGTGGCCCAGGAGTGTTAGTGTGTAATGTTGCTATTTTCTTTCCTCTTTATACAAAAAAAAAATTGATCTAATGATTTTTTTTTTTATAACAATCTAATGATATTTTAGAACGATAGATAAAGATAAGCAGAAAAAATAATAAATAAAATAACCTATCCATTTAAAAATTGGTGGTTCGTGGTGTGTTGGTTTGAGCTACACCTGAGATTCCTGCATATGGTTTACCTGACTCGGTATGTAAGTTTATGTAGTTTCGTAAGATTGTGTGAATCAAGTACTTATAATAACCCTGACCCCAAATGCTCAGGCTCTTTGGTAATTGGAGATATCTAAAAGCTACATTAAATCTCACCCAACTGAAATAAAAATTCTCCTAGAAGGTTATAAAAAAATAGTTTTTCATTAGAATTTTTTTTCTTAAAATCTGTTTAACCAAGCTTATACTTACAAGCAATTTCTAGCTTAAAGAAAAAAGAGGATACAAATAGTCACTAAAATTTTTTAGAGTAAAATTCTTTTTGGGTCCCTAACAAAAAAATATGGTCCTTACTTTCGTCCCTTACAAAAAAAGAGAGTCAACTTTTGGTCCATCTAAAACTCCAGTTCTTTGAAATTGTGATCCTTTAGAAATTCAATGAAGATCTAATTTAATTCCTAAAAAAATTAATATAGATATATTTTTTTGTAAGGGACAAAAAATAAGAATAATATTTTTTATTAGCGACCAAAAAAAACTTTAGTCGAATTTATATTTTGTACTAAACATGGAGGGTAAGAAAACAGCAAAACAAAAAAGCAATATTGCAATTTGCAAGGGAATTGCGTTCAGAACAGAAATTGCTCCGTGTTAACAAATCTAGAGTACCTGTTTAATAATCCACCGAACGAGCGACCAATCCCGAAGTCTTATCCACGTGGGATCGTGGATGACCGCAGAGCTAACTGCCTCTCGAGTAACGAAGCAATTTTTTTAAAATATTTTTATTATTAAATAAATTTCAAAATAACTTTATTAAATTAATATATAATTAATTCAAAGAAATATTTAAAAACATAAAAAATATGGGTAATAGTTTTTTGATATAATAGAAAATAACTATTATTTCCTATATACTCATTTGTGGAGATGGAGTCCACTAAAATAAAGAGAAATTGATATTAAATTTGTACGTAGGAAATTGATTATATCTCGTGTAATATGAGAATGATAATTTTTAAAAAAATATATATAGTTTCAACCTACCCGTCACCAATTCAATAAAGGATCGATTACGTAAGCTCAAACGCAACCGAAGCCACTAATATGCGGCAGTCTACGTCACATGACTTTATAAAGTCCAGTACAAGTGGAGATCAGAATCAACCTTGACCCGAAACACAATCCAGTGAGCTTTTACTACACAATCATGAACCACTTCTTCTATTTCTCCCTCCTCTTTCTTGTTTTTCTTGTCACTTTGAAGC
>JAVKPL010013077.1:0-71290 GCA_032173675.1 Gastrolobium villosum | reverse complement strand
CTCGGGCAATATCCCGGGAGGCGGATAAGGAACTGCACAATGGGAATAGTCCTCAGCTATCTGCATCAGTGTATATGCAACTACAATTATTTATCATGTTTCAAGCACAAAACACAGCAAACGGAAAAGGGCAAGACTAAGATCATAGTTTCCAATTTAAAGTTGTTCCATTCAGCCTATTGGTATGCTTCATAGTTATCACAATCAATTTACGAACTAAAGAGCATAGATGAAATCCAAATATTCATATTAATTGCAGCTTTGTTTGAAAATTCAAAACTTTGATTATGGCAAAGTGGAAAATAAACTTAAACATTTAATTGTCAGATATATTTACTTATTACTAGTACATGTAAGAAAGCAGGAGGAAGTGCAAAAAGGATGCATCAATTTATTTGTGAATTCTGCCATGCTCTTCTTCAACCCTGATAACTTAGAAATGTTCAAAAGTATTAATTAAAATATACATATTTGTCATAAGTTTACACAAGTGACTAAATGCTGACCATAAAGATTCCAAAATCTATACTTCTGAATCCAAAATATTGTACGAAAACGTAATGAATTGCTACCAAACAAACATTGACACAAGCAATCAGTGATGAAACTCTAACACAGAGATAATGGTCGATTTCAGCAATAGGTCATAAACACCCAAAAGGCTCAGGATCAGGATAGCACAAATTACTAGTATTTATGCTGTTCAATTCATGTATCATTCATATAACAAAAACATCAAAATAGCAGTGGATATAAGGTAGCAATCAGCAACTTCTAACATCTTTTTGGAAGAACAAAGATACGGAACAAGATAACTTCCAATAAAGAAGATTGCTGTCACCTGCCAAACTATTGAACGATGATGAAGACCAGCAGCCATTACATACTCTGCATAGATGAAGTCCCAACTGAAATTGCAAAGAAATGGAATGAGGGTATCTATGGACACACTATAACACACATGCGAGTGAGCGCACAGCCACATATATATAGATATAGATAATAGATATAGTCATATAGATATAGACAGATAGATAAATGGAAAGATAGATGGATAGAGAGAGAGAGAGAGAGATTTATCTCCAAAGTCATCAACTAAAACCTTACTCTTGGGTGACCATTTATATTTAAAGTTTTGATTATTGCCAGTACAGACTAATTATGGCATTGAACTAGAAAGTAAATTTAAATCCCCATAAGAAACTTAAAATTGATATCTAGCATACATTTGATAAAATAAAACGATGAAGAGACCTAAAATCGAGATGAAAATGATATTTATAAACTCATGAAATTATTTTTGTTTGCCAAATTTTCTAAAATAATGGCATCATTGGCAAACAGCAATTATACTTCCTACCTATGTTGGCTGTTAGAATATGTATAAGATATCTTATAATATTATGATGATATCCATCTCTCAGTATAGGTTTTCATATTTTTACTTTCCAGAGAACTCATTTTTCTCCCGCTATACCTAAATCCCTATAATTTCAATATGATATTAGAGTGGTACCATCCTCCATGACATGTCCTATCACTATTGTTCAGCTGCCTAGTTTCCTAAAATTTGGAGCTCTACTATGATTATTAGCTTTAGCTTGAGGGGGAGTGTTAGAATATGTAGAAGATATCTTATAATATTTTGATTTTATCCTAAAGTAGTTTAGAGTGTCTTACATGATCTGTAAGGATTGGTTTCCATATTTCCTTCTATTTCATGATTTGTTTCCTTATTTTATGAATCTAATATTAGCATAAACAGAGGTTATTAATTTATCTTTAATATCACATCATTCACAATAATGTCAATATAATTTTATTATTGTGGGTATTCATTTTTCTTGCTCTATACCTAAATCTCTATAATTTCAACATTGGTTTTGCCTTACCCAATCACTTTAAGAAACAAAAGCAAATAGCATTAATCAGGAAAAATTGCAGTTCACATGAGTTACCTGAAATTTGTCACACAAACAGAGCGAATACCAGCATCTGCTGCAGCGCGACATGCAACTGGTACAACATCAGAGACCTGCTTTCTCATATTAGCCTTAAAAGGATCGACCAAGTATAATATATTCTGTTTAAATTTACTCTAAATAGAAATAAAATTCATAATATCGTTTAGCTTCTGGTTGCTAGCTCTTAGTCATAAGTTAGATGGTTTCCCTTCAATTCGACTTTCATCCATTCAAGCATTATGAATTACTTAGCAGTTTCTCTTTTCATTTTTGTTTCCAATCAAAAAGCGAAAAATATTTCATTTACCACTAGGTCAGCTTTGATAGAGTTCAGCCACTCCGTTTCTTGTGCCAAGATTCTAGCTCGGGGCTTCACAGCTGTCTCAGAATACTAACATAGCCAAATACAAAGGGATCAACAACTGAAACAAATAACGACAAAGCAACTTCTTCAAAGCATTACAACTACAAATTATCAATTAAACAATGGCATTCCTATACCTTCTCCAAAGAGGCAAGGCGATCGACGGTCAAAGCATCTGCCTGAACAGCTCCACAGTCCAAAAGCACCTATTTTGTACAAATGGATAAATATGTGCTTTGAAAAGCAACCTCTTTAATTTCTAAGGCATTGTACTCAGACAACACTGAAGTGCAGCTCCAAGAATATAAATTGTCACAAACAATTAAAAGAAAAATACATTGAATAGGTAAAAAACCATGATCAATGGGACTAAATTCAAAATTTTTTATTGTACAAAACTAAAACTACCCTTTTCACCCAAATCATGTGAATTTTCACAAGCTACACGGATAGGCTACAATCCACAGGTTATATATATGCATTTAGCTAGCATTTCTTCCTTAACAAACATATCCATCATTGACTGCATTATGAATTAAAAAATCACCTTGCTTTGATGCTTTCTACCCTAAAAAATAAAATAAAAATAAATAAACTCACCTTGCGAATGAACAGACGAGGAGACTGTATTTCAGAGGTGAAAACAAAATCAGGAGCACCAGTTACAACATGCACATCATGCCCAGCATAGATCAAATGCCGCACCACCTAAGCATTCATTCCAAATCAAATTTCAATAACAAATAAAATTAATTTTACCTTACAAAGCAGAAGCACTTAGAAAGATTCAAACTTTTTCTCCTTTTATCAATTGGGCAAAACCACAGCCAAAAACCCAGAAACAAAAATCAATTATAAAAATAAAAAAAAAATAAAAAAATGATCAAGCACCCCCATTGGGCCAAAAATGAAGTGAAAACAAAAAAGGAGATGAATTGAGAAAGAGAAAGAAACCTCAGTGACCCGAGTGGCATGGCCAAAACCATGACCAGTAATGTAATAAGCAAAGACAAGGTGCTTTCTAGAAGCTGAGACTGCATCACTTTCTTGCTCGATCCTCATTTTGCTGTGTATAAACCTCTTCTATCACTCTATCACGTCAATTTAAGATGAGATATTTATGTATAATTGAAGAATGGAAGATGAGTAATTACTTAATTAATTATCATTATTATTGATATTATTATTGTAATTGCGGTCATTATATAGAGAACCACAATCCTAATATAGAGAAACGACGAAGACGTGCGCTGTTTTAAACAGGACAAGGATGAGATTGGACATAGATAGAAAGAGACAGACACGAAGAGAGAGAAACATGTTGAGTTGCGTGCAAAACTTGTTAAAAAAATGGATAAGGCAATTAGTTTGTTACATTTCATTTGCTCTGATTTTGGAATTGGACGTGTATAGTGTTTGTTGAGAAATTACACATATATTTATCCTTAAATTGATATTTACAGCATTACAATCACCTATTATCATGGAAGGTTCCTCCTTATCCAAACCCTATGAAAGCATTTTAGATCTTTTCTATTTTTATGTAGATATTGTTATTACTTATTACCGAATAACGTTATTATCAATTCCGTCAATCAATAATTATTATATTCACAAGACAATTTTCGTATTGCTTTATTTTTTCTCATTACCAAATATAAGTATATCGATTTTTTTGTATAACTATATCGAGTGATTATCTCAATGGCATAAGAGAGATTTTCTCCTGCTACATAAAATTAATAAAACTTATTTATATATTAATTATTTTGAATAATTGGTCGATTAATCCTTAATCCGCTCATTAATGATGAATGTATATAATTTTTGGTTCTTGAAATTACACATAATAGCCAGTGCCAAAAGTATGAAAAAAGTAGGACATAAACCTCCCAGAATCATGAAATTGTGTGCATTATTTGCATAATACACTAACAAGCAACATAGAATCATAAAAAATGGTAAGTTAATTAAAATGTTTAATTTTATAGGAATCATATGTTGAAATGTATCGTAATTAAAATATTTAAACCCTGACATCATTTTTTTTAGAAATTTAAAACCTTAATTCTGGATTCAGCCCGAACAGAGTTGCTTTTCGTAAAAAATATTTATGACTTATAAAAAAAAAAAAATGTCAAGATGATACAAAATAAAGCGGTTGAAAGAGTTAGCATATATAGAATTAGCATAGCTAGCATAAAATGGTGTAAATGCCTTGTACTGTAGTTGTTATTACAGGCTCTAGACAATGGACATTTAAGATGTAATGAGAAAGTCACTTATGTGTATTCACATAAACGGCTTTACTTTCTTGATCTTATCTCTTTATACTAAACCTTTTAACCAAAAACATATATTTAATTGAAATTGTTTGAACAAGCAGCTAGATATATGTATCTTATGTCCCAAAAATATATATAAGGTAAGCTTTTATGCAAGATTGGCCCAAAAAGGTTACAGGTGTTATGATCTCGTTCTCCACAAAATGCATGTCACCATGGACGTATTTTTTCAAGAATTGGAACCATATTATTTAAGGGAAGATTTTGTTACTTCTTCTCAGGTGGAGATACCTATTACTGGAGAAGAAATTATAACTCTTCAACACACTCCTGGACTGGATGTTACCCCTCCCACGAATGATGTTGCTACGCGTCCAACACCCACAACTGAGGCATCGTCCCTGGATGTTCCTGAATCCATACCTGAGGTAAACACTAATCCTACTCCTATTTCTTCAAATGGACCTTCTATTAGTAGCATAGATGGTCTCATCTTACCTGTTAGAGTGTCACAAAGACCAAATAAAGGTGTACCAAAACAACTTTATGAATCAGATCCAAACTCTAAGGTCAAATATCCTATCGGTAACTACATGTCCAATCATAGGTTGTCAGAATCATATATTGCATCTGTTAATCAATTGTCTAGTATATTTGTTCCTAACAATGTGCAGGATGCTTTGGATGATCCAAATTGGAAGGAAGCCATGAATGTAGAAATGAAGGTCTTACAAAAAAAAACTCAACGTGTGACCTGTTTCCTTTACCAACCGGGAAGAAACCAATTGGATGCAAATTGGTGTTTACTATGAAGCTTAAAGCAGATGGCAGCCTTGACAGATATAAAGCCAAATTAGTTACTAACGGATACGCACAAAAATATGGGGTTGATTACCAAGATACATTTGCACCAGTAGCAAAACTGAACACAATTCGTATTCTGATTACTATAACAGCTAACGGGGACTGGCCACTCAAGCAATTTGATGTGAAGAATGCATTTTTAAATGAAGACTTAGGAGAAGAAGTATATATGAAAATTCCACCCGGCGCCAAACATGCCAACTTGAAGGGAAATGAAGTGTGTAGATTAAAAAAAACACTATACAGCCTCAAGCAATCACCTAGAGCTTGGTCTGGCAGGTTCTCTCTAGTCATGAAGAAGTTTGGATACAAACAAAGTAATACAGACCACACCCTATTCATAAAACATAATGGAGGAAAGGTAACAGTGTTAATAGTGTATGTTGATGATATGGATTTGACTGGTGATGATTTATTTGAAATGGAGTTATTAGAAAGACATTTAGCAAATGAGTTTGAAATGAAAGATCTAGGATCATTGAAGTACTTTCTTGGAATTGAAATTGCTAGATCAAATCAGGGAATTTTTTTTGTCACAAAAAAGTACATTTTGGATCTACTTGCAGAAACAGCAATGACAACATGTAAACCAGCAGAAACACCAATTGAAATGAATCATGTATTGGGTTTATATCCTGATCAAGTACAGACTGATGTTGGCAGATATCAAAGGTTAGTAGGGAGGCTAATTTATTTATCACATACTAGGCCAGATATTGCTTATGCAGTTACTGTTGTGAACATATTTATGCACAACCCAAGTGAGGATCACATGGTTGCTGTGTATCGAATATTGAGGTATTTAAAAGGGTGTCCAGGGAAAGGTATCCTTTACTAAAAAAATAATAATCCTGGAATTAAAGGCTACACATATTTAGATTGGGCTGGAGATAAAACTACCAGACAGTCAACTTTGGGATATTTTACTTTTGTTGAAGGCAATCTAGTTACTTGGAAGAGTAAAAAGCAGAAAGTTATGGCTAGATCGAGTGCAAAAGCAGAGTTTAGAGGAATGACACATGGAGTGTGTGAATTGTTGTGGATTAAGAGCATCCTACAAGACTTAGGAATCTGCTACAATCAGCCTATGGAGTTACATTGTGATAATAAAACTGCTTTTAAATTGCCCATAATCCAGTTCAACATGATAGAACCAAGCATGTAGAAGTGGATAGACACTTTATCAAGAAAAAGTTAGATCAAAAAATTATTCAATTTCCCTACATCAAATCTGAAGATCAGTTAGCTGACATCTTGACAAAGGCTGTATCAGAAAAAGTATTTGAAGAAGCAATTAGCAAGTTGGGCATGATTGATATCTATGCACCAACTTGAGGGGGAGTGTTGAAATGAGATAATATTTGCTGAGTTGTACAGTTGTTGAAATTTTAATCATTGATTACACAATTACACAATCATAGGAGATTTGTATTAAATAGATTAATTTTCTTATTTGCAGTTGATTGACATAATCATAGGAGTTTTGTATTAAATAGAAATAGTAACAGGTTATTTCATTTCTTTATCCATAGCTGATTGACACCTAGAGTCCTCATTTATGTATATAATTACCCCAGCAGAGGAAGAATAAACATGCAGAAATATTCATAATATGGCACCATTGTTTTGACACGTATTGAGTGAGATCAATGGCAGACCGAAGTTATTGCCCCACAAAAATTTGATATTTGTTTTTTAAAGGGATAAGTGATTTAGGTCAAATAAAAAAAAGATTTAGTAAGATTGAAAAGAAAAAAAGTAAATATAGGCCCAACCATGGTAGTTAAAATCAGGATCTTACCTAAAATCTGAAGGAGGATAAGAAATTGTGGGTTCGTAGTAATTCGACAAGTCTCAATGAAAGACAACTTTCTATATTTAGTTTATTTATTATTGTAACAGTTTAGTTGACTCTTGTTTATTATTTTTTATGTTAAATTAAAGTTTTCTTTTTTTGTTTATATATTTTTTAATACATTTAAAAAAAAAAATTTAAAAAAAATCTTTGGGGACGCTGCCTTCGAACCCCCGTCTTAAGTATGCATACATAAAAAAAAATTCCTGGATCCGCCACTGAGTGAGATATCAGGCAAAAACAATTATAACTCTTATATTTTATTACGACAGAATATTTTTCACCTATATATACATCTCTTCTCCATATAAGAAGATATATGCAAATAATCAATTTTATGAGTTATTATTAAGCCGAAATCTTAATAATTGTGACTCTTCACATTCTCATTTTCTCTGTTTCACCTAAGATAGCAACCATGTTGTCTGTCCTTGAGCTTTAGTCTATAAAGTAGCACCTACACATTGATATAATTTACATATTTCGGAATACAAACATATCTCTAATTCTATGATAATTCAAAAATGTTTGGCTTGAAACTTCAATTTTTGAAAGCGCAAAATCATTTTTCTCTATTCCAACCACCAAGCATATGAAAAACAAGAAAAGTGATTTTAAAAGTCAATTTGAGCTCAATAACATACACATGTCATATTCTTACACAATATTCCAACCACTAAGTATATGAAAAACTTAAAAAGTGATTTTAGAAGTCAATTTGAGCTTAATGACATACACATACCATATTCTTACCGTAACACTCCAAATTCTAACAATTTATAATAGCATAAATAAATTCAATAATTTTTATAAATAACAGCGGAAGTTCAAAATAATCAAATTTGGGAAGTGTTACCGCCGCGCTTGTACTGTTGTCAAGCGCAAGGCTAACTTTATTACATTAAAACAAAACTAAAACTAAAGTTTAAATAAAGGAAATATGTATTATGCATTTATTTAAATCTCATAAACTAGCCAGAAAAGTCTGCTTTGTGATCCTCACTGCCCACAGCTAGCCCCATCCTTTACAATCCGCTTCACTGAAAATCTGCTCCCCCGCATCCCAGCAGGATCATTGCAGTCAAACAAACATAAAAGTCAGCAAAACTGGTAATCCCAATCATAATACAATTAATGTAATTAATAACAAATTAAATCAAATATATATAATCAAATTTGATAAATCAATTCCACATTAATTAAATCAAATATCAATATAATATTTATCATATATATTTTTAATCATAATCACATCAAATTATCAGCTTCAACATATATTCACATCGATCAAATTTCATTCATAATCTTTATTAAGTTTATTTAGTGGAGTAGTGGGAAGAGAACCATGGTAGACCCGGGAAACCCTGCCAGTCTACCCTGTGACCCGGGAAACCCTGCCGGTCACAAATAAATCACATTGGCCATAATCAATTCACATCTTCCTAGTGTCCCGAATATCCTGCCAGACACCTCTTCCCAAAGTTGCTACTAGTATCCCGGGAAACCCTGTCAGATACCACTTTGAGAAGAACGGATATTTTCTGTTCACATCGTATAAATATATCGGAGGCATAAAGCCCAAGGTTGTGTTCATCACTTTGGGAGGTACCATCCCAAAGCTATCTTCCCACTATTATTTATTACAATCACACACAATCAATTCAATCTTATCGCAAATAGTTTTCATGATTTCACATCAATTCAATCAAGAGTGTAATTTCTAAATTCAACCTTTCGATAATATCATAATTTCCAAGTTCAATCTTTCAATAATATCATAATTTCCAAACTCAATCTTTCAATAATATCATAATTTTCATATTCAACATCTATCATAGAAAAACCCAAGTTCAATCACCATATCAAAAGTTTCCAAAGAAAAATTCAAATATTCACATCTAATAAATTTAATAGGAAATATAACTATAGTGCCCTAAGCATCGAGATTACATCAAAAATTCATATAAAGCTAACCCTTGACTCTATAGGGATTAGGATTACACCTACCAAATTTCACATAAAATATAATCTAAAAATACCTTGGGATTAGGATTACACATACCAAATTTCACATAAAATAAAACCTAAAAATACCTAGGGATTAGGATTACACATACCAAATTTCACATAAAATATAACCTAAAAATACCTAGGGATTAGGATTACACATACCAAATTTCACATAAAATATAACCTAAAAATACCTAGGGATTAGGATTACACATACCAAATTTCACATAAAATATAACCTAAAAATACCTACGGATTAGGATTACCTGGTCTCCGTTTTAGCTAACTTCTAAAGGGAAAAATTTGGGGCAGAGAACCAATTGATAATCAGAAAAATATAAAAATTGAAAATAATTAAAATAAACTTTTTGGAGTGAGAAGAGAGAGAGTAGTAGAGGAGAAATGATGAAGAGTGAATTGGTTTGGTTAGGCTAGGCCTCTATTTATAGTTGAAATTTTGGGCTTATACACCACTGACTCCATGCTGACTCATCATATCTAAACAATTTATGTTTGTTGACTAATCATATCTAAACAATTTATGTTTGTTGAATCATCATATCTAAACAATTTATGTTTGTTGAATCATCATATCTAAACAATTTATGTTTGTTGAATCATCATATCTAAACAATTTATGTTTGTTGACTCATCCTATCAAATCAAACATTATCAATCAAATAATCAAACATTAAAACATAATAATCAATCAAATAATCACAATTTATCATCCATTATTATTATTACTAATTTATAATTTATTACTATTATTAATTTTTTGTATTATAAATTACTATTATTTTCCTGGGATATTACATTCTACCATCCTTAAAAGAAGTTTCGTCCTCGAAACTTAAAAGTTTGAGTTTCTCAATTAACTAAAGGCATAAGGTTAAAGTTAATAAAAAATATGGGGTATTACACTTACACGATGAAGTCCTAAGTCTTTGAGATTAACCTTGGAGCTTCCATTCAAATTTAGAAGTCATGTTTAATAACATGTTTTTATTTTTTTATTTTTTATTTTTTTTTTAAAAATGAGAATTGTATTTGATAATACAACAAGCAATAGAATAAAAAACCATTCCTACTAAGTATAAAAAAAAATCGAATCATCATTTTACTTTTCATATGATGTGGTGGTAGTGATTCTGGCATGGCAATGGTGTGGTGATGGTAACAGCGGCGGTGGTGTTATGATAGTGGTGGTGGTGATGTTAGTGATGGCATGGTAGTGGTGGTGATGACAATGATTGCGGCGATGGTGCCATGGTGGTGGTCGTGTCGTGATGACAGTGGTGGTAGATAGTAATTGAGAGAGACAAGTGTTTCTTATTTTATGTCCGAAAATAAAAATAATAATTTTTTTATTCTTTTTTCTGTTCCACAACAAAGAAATTGAACCGGTTCATTCTAGGGAACAAAAAAATAAACCGATTTTACCAAACACTTTTTTATCCATTTTTAAAAATTGATAAAAAACTGATTCTGTGACATTTGTCATGCACACCCCTAATAGGCTTGAGCACATTTTTTCTATGAATACGTTCATTGCAATTATTTATCACCAAAATAAGTATTTTACTATTTATTTATGACTTTAATATTTTTATAGTGAATATAAAAAGTTATTTACATTTCCTTCCAAAAATAATATTATTTTGAGTTGAAAAATTAAAAAATTATAATGATAAAAACTATTATAATCTTTAAATAAATTATAATTACAAAAATATATTAATTTATGTTCCAAACTAATGTCGTTTTAAGTTTAATATAGATAACTTATTTATATTTATTGCCGAACCATTTATTTATTTAATTTTTCATTCGAAAATGTTTTATTACAATTTGTAATATTATAATCCATTGTGTTTTTTTCCTATTACGAACTGTGATAATCCGGTCAAGTATTGTTCTGACGAATTGAAATTGAAGTACAATACTTTATTACAACACCTATGGAGTCAAGTGTACAGTTCTAGGAATTTCTCTAGGGATTAGTCTTTAAAGTACAGTACACAATAAATAATTGCAAAAACCGTAAGTGATAGAAATTCCCTTTATTAAATGATGCGAGTTTTAGTGAAATAAGTCTCGGTAATAAAATAAAATAAAAGGAGAGTGAAATATCGTGTTTTGACGTATATTTGTTGTCATTCTTTTACATTATCTCTCCTTCACAAAATATAAAAAATCAATAAATACACAGTAAAATATGATCTTTTTATTTAAAATGGCACAATAAGGTGTCCTTTAAAATAACAAATATTTTTCCTTCTTACAAATAATCATAATAAAAAATGTTTTTTAAAATTAAAAATTCTTTTAGCTATTTCAAGTTTCAACTTCAAGTATAGTTGTACTGATTTTCTCCTTAATAGGTTAAAAAATGTGAGTAACTTTTTCATTTGAGGAATCCATTTTCAAAATTTAGGGCCAATAGATTAAAGTATGAATGCTCAACATTGGACAGTCCACTGCCTTAACTGTAGAAATAAGGGTAGCTAGTGACTGTTTGAACTAGGCATGAAATTTGCGATATAGGAACCCATAACGAACACCGATCAAAATCTTACTTCACCAAATTTTTTATCCAAATATCATGCGAATAGTATTATTTCCCAATATGTTATGTGGATAAGTTTATCGGATACGGTAGTGAACTCAGTTTGCTGACGTGTCACATTTCTAATGAATAACAAGTACAAAATTAAAAAAAAAATACCAAGTTCGCTACATTGGGTAGCGAACTTGGTTGAAATATGTACTTCAACCAAGTTCGCTACAGTGTGTAACGAATTTGGTGTTCACTAAAAAACGTGACATATCAGCAAACGAAATTCGCTACAGTGTCCAACAAACTTGCCTACGTGGCATATTGAAAAATAACACTATTTGAATAATATTTAAGTAAAAAACTTGATAAACAATGATATTTTAATCACGGTTCCAACCCATAATCTAACTTTAGTGAACCGATGACAAAATTCATGACTGGTGAAATATAAGATCATCGAGTCATACGTATATATATTGCGCATTGCACAGTACATCATTTCCAATTGCAGTTATCGATTTGTATTTGTTATTTAACATTATTATAAAAAAATCTCCTACACAAATAACATTGTGTTATGGGGAACGTTATCTTTTGAAGCAGAAAAAAAAAAACCACACACAAAACAAATTTCTATAATATAACAGAATCACACTTTTCCCATGAAATAATTTTTATAAAACCCATCTTTTTATGTATAAAATGCCATTACCATTGATGATTCTGATTTTCATAGCAATTTCTAATCAAACAATTCTACTGATAATATAATCATTGATCACAAAACACCAATTTGCCAGCTTTTAGACACAAACCCTGTTCAGCAACAGAATCAACAACCTTCCCATAACTATACCTCAAAGGCATTCTCCCCAACAACCTATGAAACTCCGTTATACACCAACCTCTCCTCTTCCTATGTTCCCCTTTCCTACTACTCAACCCCACACTAACCACACCATCATCGTTCCTCGCATCACCATAATCCCTAACCTTCTTTGCCCCAATCAAGATGGGTCCCACATTGGTCTCATCAGCAACCACAAAGTTCATCAGAATATCCTCGCAATTCCGCGCCAAATCAACGGCTCTCCGCATCTCCCCCATCTGGGACCCACCCTCGCAGCTGTACCTGTACAAATACTCGCTCCTCACCAACATGAACTTCGTGAGAACGATCGAGTACCGGTCCGGTTGAACCGTGTAAACCCACTCCTTCCGGTTCAGATCCACCTCGTGCGATCTCGCGAACAGCCCTACCAGCCTGTTCCGGTTAGTCGACCACACGCGGAACGCGAACTCCAACGACGCGCCGTCCACCTCCACGTCGTCGTCGCAGATCAATACGCCGTCGGTCTCGATGTCGTTTGGGCGCGGCAGGAACCGCGCGTTGAGGCTTCCGGAGGGATGCCGGTGCACGGTGATCGATGCTGAAATTGAGGAGAGGTTGCGAGCCAATTGCTGCAGGACACGTGGCGGGGTGGAGGGGTTTCCCCAGAGGACGAGCACAGAGGATACGATGGGGGAGAGGGAGTACGTGGCGGCTATTGATTGGAGGAGGGGAATGCGGGACTCGGAGTAGCCGTTGATGAGGACCGTTATTTTGTCGGGACGGAGGTTCCGTGGGTCACGTTTAGTTGTGGGCCCGCACTCATTTGGGTCCAAGTCCAGTGATTTTGCATTCACATAGAATATGAAGATGGCGGCGAGGATGAACGCCGTCGCCGGCGAACTCATTGCGGCGGTGAGATTTAACAGCTTTTGATTTTGAATTATTGAGGTTATTATTGTTATTATTATTATTGATGAAAGCTGGTTATAGTTTTATAGGAATGTTAACTTGTGACGGAAGTGACTTTGAATTGAATTTTAAGTGAGGTTTTAGCTATATCTTGATGCGGATGGCAGTCTTGTTATTTTGCTGAAAACCGAGGTTATAGTTATAGTTGTTGTGCTCATATATTTACAACGTATGAACAAATTTTGTATTAATCTATCTTTCTCTTATATTTATTGGATCTGAATTTTTTTGTTAAAAAAAAAATGGGGTTTATACTTCTTATGTCACACGAGGAATTTTTGTAAACACATATATGGTTGATTGAAAAAAGTAAATAAAAAAATTAAAAATATTAGCACGTAAAACGATGTGAGTGTATACATTTATTCTCAAAGCAACATGCCGATATCGTTTTGGGATTAAATCCCTAAAAAATATATAATTAGGGTCAAAGAATTAAAACTATCAGTTTTAAAATTATGTTGTAGGAAAAGTGATTATGTCCAAAAATAATGTAATTTATAGAGATTCGAAAATCGTGCCAATAAAATAAGAGAGAAAAAATTTTATTTTTAGTTTTACGGGAATTTTTTGTATGTCAAATTTGTGGTCATGTTAAATGATTTTATAATGAATTATATTAAAACATATAATAGGTGGATTAAGGATAATAAAATACAGAAAAATATTTTTGCAGTTACTGCAAATAAGTTATCTGCATTTATTCTCAAAATGATTTCATTTTGGGATTGAAATATTAAAAAATTATAATTATAAAGACTATAATAACCTTGAAATAAATAAAAATTACAAAAAAATTATGATTTTCGTCCCAAAATAATGTCATATTGGATTTAATGCACATAATTTATTTGCAGGCAGAAAAACGAACCCAATAAAATAAGAGAGAAAAAATATTGAACCATATTTATTATTTTTACTTATAGGAATTTTTTCTTTCAAATTTGTTCTTAGGTTTAAATTGGAAATTTTATAATGAATTATATTAATAACATTTGCACATGTATTTATCTAATTCATTTTGTTAAATCTTAACGAAGTATATCAATATTGTATTAATGCATTTGCTTACTTTTTTATGTTGGCTTTTTTGGAGGTAGAAATTAAGGGTTTATCATCTATCATTTAACCCAGATCACAAATATTATACACACACAACATTTTGTTGGACAATGATGTGTAATTTATAAAAATAAAAATTTGAAATTGGTATATTTTTTATAATATAACACAACCATTTTTTTAATAAAATTTTTATAAAACCCAGAAATTAAATAAAGTGAACAACAATAATTACTGTTATTGTTTATTTTATAGGATTTTAGATGATATTACTTTGCTATAATAGTTCGTTTTATTATGTAATAGTAATTTTGTATAGTTTACTGCTTTACCAAATTATAAATTTTGACATGCCAATTAGATTTTTTTGAAGTAACCTTTTGCCTCCTCAACAAATATTATAGGAGCCAATTTAATTCTTTAGAAAAAAAAAAGTCAATTCATAATCCCTCTTAAATTCAAAGAAGTTTAGTCATTTTAATTAAGTCTATTTTGAATTTCAGATGGATTACAAGATGTTTTTCCTTAAGGGATTAAAATAAGTTTTTTAATTTGTGTTGAGAATCCAAAATGTATTTTACTCTATATTTCATATCATAATTTTTTTCGAGTAAAATACTTTTTGGTCCTCAACAAAAATTACGGAACCCAATATAATCGCTTAGAATAAAAATAATAATAATCAACTTGTGGTCTCTCTAAAATTCAAAGAAGTCTCATATTTAGTCTTAGGGACTAACGTAGGTCTTCTTTGAATTTTAGAGGGATCACAATTTTGAGTTTTTGACTAACTGGGTCTATTTTCAATTACATAAGGACCAAAAGTTACTTTAGTGATATATATATATATATATATATATATATATAAAGTGCATCTCTTTTCTTGTTAAATTGCAAAGTCATATATAGGAAAATTTAACATTTTATGTCTTACTCCTCATTTTACGAATTTTTTTTTTATGGTGAGGCGTTGTGTGTGCCGTTCATCTAACGGTTATAATTTAATAATTAATTGATAATTTTAAATAAATGATAATCGTTGGATGAACGAAAATTAATGGTTAAGAGAGGATTAAGATTTTTAAATCTTACTCTGTGAGTTGAAATGATCCAATCCTATATATATATATATATATATATATATATATATATATATATATATATATATATATATATATAACCGGTTTTGCAAATTTGTAATAATTATATACTCTGGGTAATACATAATAGCCGTTAGATCAATGGTGTCACATGCTTATAAATCAGAGTCGAAAATTGATTTTAATTTTGATCTAACGGCTACTCAATGAGAAAGTCAAATTTACAACTTATTTTTTCACTGTTGATTTCAAAATGATTATGATCCTCACATTATATATATATATAAACACACGAAAACACTTTCTTCTTTAATAGGATAATTGTTTTCTCCGGTTATTGAAACATTATTTTACGTGTAATATTTTTTTATTTATTTTTATTTTTTATTTATACACAAATTGTGTGTGGGGGAACTTTACTCTTCTCTTGTTAAATGAAAGATGCAAAGTCATATATAGGAAAACACTTTCTCTCCTAAGAGGGGAATTGATTTATCCTAACACTCAGACATCATTTTACGTGTAATTTTTTTTAATTTTTTATGGCGAGGCCCACTCGAATATATATATATATATATATATATATATATATATATATATATATATATATATATATAGGAAATTGGGTAAAAAAATGGGACTATTTCGTAATTATTTATTTGAGGCGATCAAAAACAGTTTTTCTTTATCCATGGGTAATGATGTGACACTATTGATCTTTTTTCATCTTCGGGCTTACTAACTTGGTTCAGTTTATGTGGCGAAATGGGCGTTAGAGTGATATATATATATATATATATATATATATATAAAAAAATTGGATATTCAGTTATTGGATATAAGGTTTTGTCCAGTCTCCGTATTATAATTATATACACCGGAGAATACATAATTATAAAATGTTAAAGTTGTACTTTTTTCTCTCTTCATAAACGTATCTACTGAGGTGAAAAGTGAAAAAATCAAATTTAATATTATAAATAGAGGAGCGTTATATTTACAACCTGTTACAACTTATTTTTTCACTGTTGATTTCCGTCAATCCAATGATTATGATTTACCGGGTCACATTTATTATTAGTTTTTAATAAATTATAATCGTTAGATTGACGAAAATTAACGGTGAAAAATTAAATTGTAAATATAAGAGGTCTTAAAACTTTTAGGTTGTAAGAATAACGCTTCTCTAAGGGGACGTTTGGTTGAGGAGAAATATTATGAATGATAGAGAAATGTTATGTATAGGGAAATTGGTGGGAAATGAGTTTGGTAGGGAAATGTAAGAAAAAGTTGTTTGGTTGGAAAAAAAATTTACTGGGGAAAAACGGTAACATTTATAAAGTCTATTTTGGTTGTTAAAAATATAGAGGGAAAATGCGTGTGAATTTACAAAATTAGCCCTGACTTTAATAAGTTTTTGAATGAAAAGCAAGACAAAAAGTGAAGAAAAAGTGTCCGTGTGCTATTCTTGGTCTTTGGCAAGTACACATGCTAAAGAAGTGGACAAAAAGTGAAGCTACGTCATTGTCATTTTCGCGCCATTCAAAAGGGTACGTTGGTCTTTATCTTAGCTCAACAAGTGAGCAAATGTGAAGGTGTTCCATAATATCACCCCTCAAAAGGGCAACTTTGACCGGCAAGTTGAGGGAAGATACATAGATAAATCAAAACACAGCAAACACACTTACCTATATAAGTCAGCAAACCCATCCAACCAAACGAAGGTTTTTTACTTTCCCACTCCTCATTTATCTATGATTCTGTTGAGAATCCTAGAAACAAACAGCCCCTTATAACTATGTATTCGTGGAATATAAATTTATAATGCGGTAACCGGACATAATCTTATATTTAGTGGATACCATATAGACCCATTTATTTATATATATATATATATATATATATATAAAAGTTGTTACAAATAATGCATAATTTATTTAAATTTTATCACTAGAATTCCTAGTTAATTTAATTAAATTATAAATTGGTTTTAAACCTATTTTCAGAATTATATTTTTTTATTTTTCTTATTGCATTTAAGTTATCTCATGACACAAAAAGTGTAAAAAGTGAATCCTACACAAATTATTTGATTGAACGCAAAAACCTATTTTGACGCCGTAACCTGTTTTGATGTACTCAGAATTATCTGTTTTGATGTATTGAATTAGGTTTCCTACTCAGAACGCGCCGTGAGCTCAGCCGCCCGACCTCTCCTCCCAATCCTCCCGCCTCACTCTCTCAGCCACCGCGAGGTCAGCCGTCAAGGTAGGCGGCCACCGCGAGTGCATCGAGCATTTTTTAAAACTTTATTTGTGTATTGTTGACTCGTTCTTATTTCGTTGCAGCAATTTATTGATTGTTCATGTACACGAGCAGAATTTCAGATAATTGTTGGTTTTGTTGATTTTTTCTTGGTGTATTGGGATTTCCTTGTTCTTGGGAAGGTGTTGTGTTGCGAGTTGCACTTGTATATCACATGCTGTAGATTTTTTGAAATACCCGGGTAATATAATATGAAATAAAATAATTGTGTTCTTAGCTAGAGACTGACTGACAAAGCCATAAAATCTGTGCACAAATTAAATCTCAATTTTTAGAAAATAGGATGATAAAGTTAGACTAAAAAAATTATAGTGAAATTGAATATTTAACTTACATTTTTATTTGTTTTTTAGAGCTATGCCATAATCTCCAGAAACTGCTCAGAAAAGATCATTGCTGATTCCTTTTTTTATTTGTTTTTTGAAAGGTCTTTTTGTTTCATTCTGGTTTTCTGTGGCTTGTAATAATGATTAATGCCTTATATCATATCCTTTTTTTAAAGGCACCCATCAAGGAAAGTAGCAACGTGTCTTTCTTTTTGCCAGTTCTTTTTCAAGAGCTAAAGTTTTGAGCTTCTCTGAAGTTATATTTTCTTCACAAAGAAGATATGCTTAACCTCCCAAACCAAGTCCAAGAAGATTGTTTTAGACCTTATAGGAATTGTTTTGGCCGACAAACTTTACCATACTCCCCTTGAACAACAAGACTAAGTAGTTGCTTCGTATAAACCTCCTATTGTAAAAATCACTGAGAAAGGCATTCTTAACATTAAGCTGATGTAGTAGCCAATGATGGAAAGCAGCCAACAAGATGAACAAACAAACAGATAAGTCTGAGCATAACTTTGGCAACCAGTATAGCCTTGAGATGAGCAATTGTTCTATTTGGGTTGACTTTAATCGTGTACACCACTAGACCCACTTACAACCAATGTCATGTGTTCTTGAAGGAAGAGGGATAAGATCCCATGTCTTTTGATGCTTTAATGCCAGCATTTTCTCTTCTGTGTGATGTCGCTAACTTAGATGACATAATGAACACTCAATGGTCCTGTTCTCATGTTTTGGTTAACTACCAAGTGCCCAATACAATGATGGACTCTTTCAGTATTGTAGTTTATATGCTTTATTTTTTAAGACTTGGATGTATGATGTCTTTACGTAGTATTTTTATCCTTTTCTTTACTTGCTTATTCCTATCCAGAAACGATGATTATAATTTTGCAGTACTGCTTATAAGAAGAGACAAAACTTTTAAGGCATCCATTTAACTGTTTCCGCTCTGATTTGAGTTTGTAGTTTCAAAGTTTGGTTTGTGACTTTCTTTTCTTAAATATCTTTTTCCTTTCAATTTTCCAAGCAGTGATGGGAAAGATGCACAAGAAGAAGAAACAAGCTGATGGGCTTGGACCTTCAAGAGAACATACCGATATGCAGGAGCAAGATATGGATATAAGGAAGATTATGAAAGACGTTGAAAATTTTAGTAATTTCCATCTTCTTTTTCCACTTTGACTTTCTTTTCCCATTTCTTGACTTTTGTCTCTATATTTTCATTGAATCTGCTTTGTATTGTCAATGCGCAACAAATATATATTCAATGTAGACAATGAATAATGAATAGCGGATGATTATGTTCTTGGTTCTTAATATATATATACTATTTTGTATAATTAGGTTGGATTTCTTTTGTCTGCTCTGATGTAGCTTAATTCTTGAACAGCTATACATGATTGGTAACTTAACTCTTTGAGTTTAGAGTAGACTTTTATGGATTATGTTGATTTATGTGCTGGATAGATGTGATAGGGATACTGATGCTCATTTCATAGTTTAGAAGTTTAGTGCGTCATATAAGCTGATGACATTGCATTGTCAAAGGAAGTTATGAGTTACGACTGTATGTTTCAGTTCATTTTTTGATTATGGATTTGGAAGTTTATGGAGGAGTTGGAGAATTCAAAACTCATAATTCAGTAGCTCAAGGAATAAACTTCTTAATGAATATTTTATCCTCCTCCTTGTAGGTTTCCTTTCCTTATAAAGTTTCTTCTTTTAAATCTTGTGCGAAACATAACATTTTAACATTCTCAGTTCAAACTGTGTGGATATAAACTTCTTGTTTAGCAAGAAAAAGCTTACAGTGTTGTGTTTTAGGATAAGTGGCAATGGCTGTGATTTAGCACTGTCCTTTGATGTTCTTGAGTAACATTTAGGGTCACATGTAACATTTATTTAATTTAATTCTGTAGTAATATAGTATATAGTCTCCTTAACCTGGGTGATTTAGCAAATTGAATCATATAGTTGATTGCCTGTTATATATGTTTTCATTTTTTAGGAGTCGATTTTTTGTTGGAAATTTAAGAACACAACTTCAAAATTTTGGAAGAATATGTAAGTTAAAATTGTGCCAATAATTGCTTTTTTTTTCCCTATTAAAAAAGTTCTGTTTAGTTTTTTTTTTTTCCTTTCAAAATGCATTGCATTATAACTTTGCAAATGAGATTTTTGAATGATAAGAAAATATCTGCGCCTTTCTTTATTTTAATTTGAGGGTGTTGGAGCTAAAGAATTTAGGGTGACCATAATCAATTCACCTGGTTTTGTTTGCCTTTCCACTGTCTATCAGATATCAAAAGCGTAGTTGCTTCTTATAATGGCTGGTAATTACCATATTTTTCAGGCAACTCACATATGACATGGAAAGAACGCAAAAAGATTGAAAATAGGAAGGTCGTTTCTCTTGGTGGGAAGGTGAGGACTGTTAGTTGATGCACTCTTTTCTACATTTTGTGCCAATGCAAATAATATTACCAGGATCCTCAGGAAACAAATTTTTTAGTGTGTTTCATTTGCCCATATGTAGCCCCCCAAGAATCAGAGGTTACCTTTAAGTGTGGCACGACCAATGATGAAGAAACAAAAGGAGAGGGAGCAGAAAATGCTCCAGGAGGTAATTAATTTCTATTATCCCCCATTGTTTTTTTCTTGTGTTTGTCTGACTCATACAGTCATACTGACCTTATTCCTATATGTACGACATATGGCTTTTAGCATTTGATTCTTGGAAAATTTGGGGGAAAGCTTGGCGGTAGCAGTAAAAGATCAGTTGGGAAGCACAAGCCTGAGAACAGGGGTCTGAAGTCAAGCGAAGGTCGTTTTAGAAATGGCATACTCGATGTGAAGCATTTGCTAAATTCAGCATCCTCAAGAGATCATGACACTGGGATCAATATGTCTAATACAGGAAAAAGGAAAGGAGGTAAGATGACACATGGTAAAAAGGGTGGTGGTAAGAAGCACTATTGAGTACATCATTGTGGAAAGTGTTTTATTTTAGACTATAGATTAGTGGACAGGGATGAAATTGAGGGAAACTGAATGAAAGGCCATTAGCTATCATTACCTAGATTTATTAAAATTATAGAGAATGGAATGGTCGGTGATGGAAGCTTTTCCATCCATCCCACGCCATTCAATTCTTTCATTTTTCCTATCTGTACCGAGTCATTTGTTAATGTGTATGATGATTTAACATGTTGAACCTTTATAAATCTAGTATGACCCTTCCAGTAGTGTTCAACTGTCATCGGATGTAAACATATAAAGTCAATTTCTGAAGCCATTTCATGCTGTAACCCTTGTACAGTTAAAATAGAGGTGAAGGGAAATTTGGATTCTTTGTCAATTTTACATCATTCTTTTTAAGCTCCTTTTACCCTTTCCTAGCTCTGAACCATTTAATATGAATACTGTTTCGTAAAATTCCTTCAGGGAAACAAAACAAAGCAAAAAGCAAACGTTTAGTCGATTGTTGAAGCTTTGCTGTTGCTAATGGGTCATGAATGTTATGAATTTGTCAATTCGGTACTTTGGAGATTGAATACTCATTGATATATTTGATTCGTGGGAAGAGGGAAGACATACCTCTCTCTATATTCACTTGGTTATTTGCCAATATGTTCGCTGCCTTCGAATGAAGGAAAAAAGATATTGCTTCATCCCCATAACCTTGAGGGCAATTCCTAATTTTCTAGTTAGGATTTTTTTTTTTTCTCTTTTCAAGATAATAAAATTTGTTTTGCTCCTTATTTTAATCGTTAACTTATGTCTTTGTAATAATTATAATTTATTGAGTTATATTAATTAATTAATAATTTTAAATAAATTAGTTATTAGAAGAACGAAAAGCAAATGGTTGAAATAATGAGCCTTACAAGTCAAAAACATTTTCCTCAAATAAAAATCCTGTTATGTACCGGTGTTACTTTGATTATTTTTGAAAAGAAATAATGTTAAAATAATTTGACAGAATCTTTTCAAAAAATAAGAATGATAGCCTTATTATCAACTTAAATCAATCTAATCGTAATAAAATTTGATCGGTTCAAGTTAATAATTTTTTTTTTCAATCCTATCTAATTTAGTTTTTACTTTTTTCCCCATAGGGAATCCAACAATTACTTCTTATTATCATGAATCCACAATAATCTCTACTAGCACAAATTATTGAATAGAATGAAAGAAGACCAAGTATAACACCTGTGGCTGTGGCTATAAACTCGAAAGTAAAAGAACTTTGAATTTATACCCAAAAAAAAAAAAAAAGAACTTTGAATACGTTATTTTGTTTAGGTTACTAATTTTTTTTCTTAGGTTATATTTTTTTGGAAAACTATTTTTAAAAAGATTGAAAATAAACAAAAATTAATTCCCAAAAAAAGAAAAGAAAGAGAGAAAATAAGATTATTATAACAACTAATTAGTGTTATTATTTTCAACCAATCAATTTCTCTATTAGATCGATTATGTTGATCTAACAATTATATTTATTTCTATTTTTATAGGGTTATGATCTCCATGTTTAATATTTTATATTTATTTTCACCTTTATATGGTTATCATTTCTCATATTTAATGTTTTCACATTAATTATGAGGAATCATAATCCTAAAAAAAAAGATGAAAATAAATATAACCATTGAATAAAAATAATCGATCTAACGGTGAAATTAATTGGTAGTAATATCGGTAATAAGAATACTCATTTGTTACAATATCCCGTGGCTTTTAACAATGCTTTAAAAAAAAAATTCCCTTTCAGCATTCAAGTATGTCCCATTCATTTAACACGGATCAATCCATGACCCGTTTAACCATAACAGACGCACACGGCATACTAGCAACAGTCACTCACTGTCTGCGTCGCTGGCGCCTTCTCCTCCTCCTCCTCACACCGCCGCTACCTGTGTGGCCGCCGATCCCTTCTTCCTAACCGCACTCTGCCTGGTACCGTAAATTCATGCTTTGTTTATTTTATTTTATTTTTCCCTTTTCATTGTTCTGAAAACCGAAGAAAATGATGATGCCTGGTTCACATTAAGTTTCAAATTAATGACAAGCAGTCAGTCATTGCATTCATTCTATCAAATTACTGTATCAGTAATTAAGCTTTTGCGAGTTAATTTATTTGCAACATGCATGTCTGCTTCTCTTCCGATTGTTACTTCGTGCATCTTCTTAATATGCATTAATTTGCAACATTGCGTTAACTTTACCAAAACAAAAAAAATGAAGAAATATTATGTTGAATGAAATTTCATTGTTGTTTCTGGGAGGGGGAAACATGTCAGGGAAAATTGTATAGATACATGTTATAAAAAAAAAAAAAATTGTATAGATACGCAAATTAGAGAAAAATTATCAGAATGCATGTATTAGATGTCATAAATTAGTTTAGCAATAGATAACAAAGTTAGAATCGAAGCCTTAATGTGGCTACTTGTGGTGGTATGATGGGCCAAAATGGCATATTCCACAGGAAAATACGAAAACTCTACACTCAACAGCCATGTTTTGTACCTTTTTTTTTTTTTTTTTTTTTTGTCGTAACTGCACCTTTAATGAGTATGTAGGGGTATGTGAGATTTTTGGATGGTAGGGGAAAGAGTGGTTTGTAAAATAATGGAGCGGGCAAGTATCTTCCTTGACTTGACCTTGGTTTCCCTTAATTTGATGATTTTAATATTCATCTTGAAAAGTAGAATAGATGTACATACCTTATCATAGGAAGAACATCAAAAAGGGATCTGGATTGACTTGTGTTATTGTTCATGGTAGTTTTAAAACACCAATAGCTGAGGCCAGCAAGGGGGAAATGAATTGTGTTATTTGCAATTTTGTTTAAGGATCCAAACTCCAAAGTCTGTGAGTGTAATTGTTGCATGGTCATAAAGTACAATTTTTATGATGTTTTGGACAAGTTTTTCATGGACACTCCATGGTACTGAATTTTTAATGATAATTATTAATCTATACTCTCAATACCAAGGAAGCATGGACACCTCAAAATACAGGAAGTATTGTGTCCGACACTATCCGCTCCGATACAGTGTCTACATGTTTATATATTTTTATAAAAAAATTATAAAAAGTAAAAATAAAATGAAAAACCATAAAAAAAAGTGATTTGGGTTGAGTTGGTTAGTTTTCATATTAGTTGACCTCAGACCCGAATTATGAACAATTGAGTTTTACTTATTTTCACCCAATTTGACCGGATACCTAAATCAAACAAACTTTTGCCTCAAGTTGGGTCGGTTAGTTTTGCATGTTTACCGGTCCCGTGATCACCCTAATGCTGTACTTTTTCTTTTGCCTTTAGATCAGTCTGAATCCTGAATTCATCATTTGAGCATAACACTCCAAAACCAGATGTGAGTGTCCTAGCTGGGAGCTGAAACTACGAAGGGGTACCTGGCAGAGGTACATAGCAGTAAAGAGAAATCTTGTATTTTGGTGGTTGTGTAGATGCACTAGCAGTTGGAATTAGAATTGGAATATTGGTGGAGATGGCAAGTAGAGGACGTGGACGAGGTCGAGGACGAGGGGGAGGGGCAAGCTATGCCACTCAAGTGCCTTTTGTACTTTTTCCTGAGGTAATTATATTCCATTTCGTACCATACTTCCCTTCATTCTCTCTTCTCTCTCACAGAAATGAAGAGAATGTGAAGTAAGCTAAGAGAGAAACAGAGAGAGAATTCATAGCTCTGATCTGATTGTGTTTACTAACTGTAACTAACAGAGTGCTAACAGAAATGTTACACCTCAGCCTTAACACTGACAGAAAACATTAGCTGAGATTGGGCACAGAAAATTACTGCTTCTGAATTTACTCTCGATCCTTCTCTAATCCTCTCTCTCTACCCGATCCTATCCCCATGATATAATTCTACATATCAATTGATTGGTGTGACTGCTCTCTGCTCATAACTATCAATCTGATCTGATGTTGCAGGATGTTAATTTGCCTGATGTTAAACTTGATGATATTGATGCTAATATGAAAAAGTTGCTTAACTGGAATTATAAGTTTCAGAATTATTGGAAAGCCTCTCCTTATCTTCTGGAGGAGACAACCTTAAAGAAGGGTAAGCATTAACTAGTTGTGTTTACATTATTTATGTATGTATTGTGAGATGCTCATAACAAAATCTTTTACGTTAATACATAATTGTATCATTGTGTCACATCTGAACTTATGATATTAAAGGGTTCCTCAACTATGAGCAGGTTTGTACGATAAAAAGCTAGGCATACTGTTTCCAAAACTTTTTCGATGCTATTATGGAATCATATTTGTCTCTAAATATCTGGCTCCTCTGTTCCCCACGTTACTAGCTTTTCTTATGTTCATCTTATTTGGAGTATATTAATTTTCTTCTATTTTTGTCAGAGAGCCAAAAGATGCACGTACCAAGATTTTCTGATAAGAAGAGGACCGTGTTTACTCGTGATTCTCTGTCGCAGGTTTTAATGTTAAACGATTTTCCTAAGGAGTTGATTCAAGGTGTGAATAATGGAAATTTTTTTCAGGGCAGTGTCATGTTTTATATAAAAAAATGCTCATGCTTTTTCATTATGTATTTGAGGTTATTGTTAACAAATGATTTAATCTTAGATTGGTATTTTCAGGTACCTCTAAGCGGATGCCAAGCCGAAAAAAATTTCGATGGAATCCAGAGCAAGGTTTGATGATTTCATATGACCTTTCTCTTTTTATTTGGTATTAGTCATTGATTATCTGCAAATGTGAGTAAGTTATTCAGGTTTTAAAGATTAACACAGAATAAGGTTCATATTCCTAAATAGATCCCAGTCTCTTTAAAGGAATTTTTGTTATTTTAATTACTTAAGGTGGCGTATATGCTGTTGTGCTGAGCAGTATATGTACATCTGGTTTGACCATCTAGATTATAATTTTCTGCTGCTGAAACTGTTTTTTATTGGGTTAAAACATTTTGTGGAAGTTATATGGGATATTATTGATGTTTATGAGCTCAATACTTGTTTACTTAATAATATCAAAGCCTTCAGATTTTTCTTTAGACTGATTAAGATGTTTGCGTGACAGAGATGAAGAAAATTGATTTCTTTGAACAACTAGAGAAAAAGGACCAGGTAGAGCACCTATACTTACAATTCTTTCCTATATTTCTTTCATGTCAACAAGATAGTGGTAAAACTTTCAGTCAATTCATATATGGATTCTCTATTTGAGTTGGTCAAGTTACTAAATTAATATATTTTGCTACTGGTGGGGATATGGTGGACTTACTGATTTCTTTCTGTATGACACTTGGAATTGCAATGGATTGGAAATATACCTTGGAATTGGCATTGGAACCTATAATTCCAAATTTCAGGTTTGGTATAGCCTCTAAAATTATGATTCTAATTCCTATTAACATTTCCAAGGAATTGAGATATAACTAAATAAAGCTCTTCTCAGTTCTAAATCTAGATCCTAAGTTTTTTAATTCAAAGAAGCAAGAGTTAATAAGATGCCGTCTCGAACTCACACATGTATCGTGTAATAAGTTATAGTGACCTCAGTTTGATACTTCAACAACCATTTCTTCTGTCTTCATCATCTCCACTACCATTGCTGCCCCAACCATCATTTCCACCACCTTTGCCACTCTAAACCAATGCCATTGTTGTTACCTCTGGTGCCAATCCCATTATTATTGCCTCCATCACTGTTGCCACCAATGTTGTTATCATCGCCGCCATTACAGCTGCCACCTCTATGATCATTGCCACTTCCACTATCACCACCACTACCATTGCTGCAACTCTCCATTAGCACCATTGCAAGCATCGGTAGATGATGATTTTTGGGAGTAAAACCACATTTGGTCCAAATGAATATTGTTATATTTTCTTTTTTGATTTGTAGTGTTGGGCCCACTTGTCCATTGAAATCCTATGTCGTTGATTCTTTCACTTGCAGGGCCAAGAGGATAAAGGTGAAAAGGAAAAGAAAGATGGAGAAAATGAAGATGAAGATGAAATTGCAGGAGATGAAGAGGGGGAAGAAGATTTTAGCGATGATGATTATAATCAGGTTCCCCAATAACCTCTACTGTGATGTGTTAATTTTGCCATTCTTGGACTCAAGTTGGTTCTCTCGATAATGCAATAATAATACGTTGCATTCACAAAAGCTTATCCAGCAAAATTTTCAAATTGAAGTCAAAGAAGGTTAAAAGTAACTAACCAGTATCGACTATGAAAAGCTTGCATTTTGTGGTTTCCCATGTCTATATTGAAACTTTTTAGTTAAACTCTGTCAAGGGGTTTGTGAAGCATGACCTTTAAAATTTTAAGATAGATATGCTGAGAACACCTATAAGTTGATAATGGAAGCAAGTTTCATAGCTGTAGCAGTATATCATCTTTCGCCTTCTTTGTATTGTTGGATAATTAGGTGTCTCATTAACATAGATAACCTTGCCAAGATGGGCTTTGTGATGATGCAGGATCCTGCAGATCCAACTGATGATTCATTAGCTCTCCACTCTGCCCCCACTGACACCCCAAACAAAAAAAAATAAGTTGAAAACAAGAAAAGAGTAGGATAGGAAAAGAAAATCAGAAAATGAAAACCTCAAGGGTTTGGTCTATCCTTTTCTTGCTCCATGCTTTCTGAGGTTTCTTTAATATTTTACAAGTGAATTCTATATGAAACATGGCATTTGTTCAAATGCTAAGCATATTAAGCTTTTCTTCTTTGAAAAGTAAAAAAATTGAAAAAGGAGAAAAAAGTAGGGAAGGAAAAAAATTAGATGAGAATCATGAGGATTTTGGTCTATCTTTTTATTGTCCTGAGATTTGTGAGTTATCTTTAAGATTATAAAATTAAGTTCTATATTAAACTCGTTTTTTGTTCAAATGGTACATACACATATTACAAATTCTTCCTTTGATATCAGATGGCCTTATGTCAGCATTAAATAATTGTTTGTAAAATTGGATTTTAAAAGTTGCTTGATTTGACATGGTGGGGGCATAAGGGAACGAAGATTCACTTGGTGGAATTTTTCAGAAGTTTGGGGGGTTGATGGTAGTAGTTTGAAGAGTTATTTCACTATTTTCCTTTTTTCCTTTTTGTTCTGGGTGTGGTATGATTTGTTCTACGTTATGAAGCATACAGTGTCTAACTCAGTTAAATCTTGCAGAATGAATATTTCGATGATGATGAAGATGATTATAATGATGCAGATGATGGGGATGGTATTGTAATTTTACTCTTCCAATTCATTTCTCATTTCTCATTCATTTTAAATTTTTAATAATCTCACATCCAAATTCAACTGTGGCATGTTTTGGTGTAATCAACGACTCAATTCTCAGCTCAACTACTATTTGATACATATATTTTCATTTATTGCAGATGAAGGTGTCTATTGAGAATGATTTTCTGCTGATCCTGTGACAGCTTCCATACTTATTGCTTCGTTACTGTTATAAGTTAGAAAATCCTGAGAATGATTTTCTTGCTTTTTTGGCTTTTCCTTGGCTGCTATTTTAGCTTATTGAATTACATATTGGAGTATACCATCTTGTAAATGTTTAAATAAGTATACTTACTTGATCAGAAAGAGATATGGTTGATAGAGAAGTTCAAAAAGTTAATCTTAGTTTTGTTGTCCTTTTGCTTGTCCTTTTTCATCAAGCATCCAAGGATCTCTTTCCTCATTTCATTGCTGTATGCATATCATTAACTCAATAATTTTAATTTTTAATTTTTAATTTGAACTTTTAATTTAATGATGTTATTTGGAATTTTATCCCTAATACAATAATAATTACCGCAGGGCATGGAGGAGGTCACAAGAATCTATACCCAAAAATTGATTTTGGACACGGAATATATTGATTTTAACTTAAGTTATTTACATTTCATCCATCTTACATAAAAGGTTTGATAGATTTGCACAAAATATTTGAGATAATGTTATTCACTATGTTTACTTAGGTACCGTATGAAAGAAAATTAATTCGATAATCTTTATAATTTGGAGTTTAATAACATTTTGCTGGGATATTTTTGTTCTTCGTAAAGTAAAAAAGTTATGTAAGAAAAGGTATTTTGTTTTTTTAATTCCAGAAAGGGTATTTTGTTAATTGAAGTTGAGTCCGTTCTCATACCATTATTGTATCTATTTTTATTAAGCTAATGTGCAATACTATGTTATTAACTTCAAGTTGGTACAACTATATTTTTAAATCAATTGTTTATTATATTTAGCAAGTAATTTCCCACAAAAACAATTACTTTTAATTCTTATTGGAAGTACTTAAGATTGTAAAGTATCTACCTCGAATGCCATGAGCAATGAAGTTGAGAAATATCTAAATTGACAGTTAAAATAGTTATTTTCAACATATGACTAATTTTTTTATTTTTTTGGTAAGCACATATGACTAAACTTTATATTAATCTATTTGTGCCATATGTTTATTAGTTTTTTTTTTGGTGAAAGTATGTTTATTAGTTTTACTTGTTCATAGCTTGCACAGTTATTTATCTAAATCACTTCATTCAATTTTAACGAGTATTAATAAAAAAACTAAATATAAACATAAAATTAAAAAAAAAAATTCTCACAGAAAATAAAAAGATGTAATAAAATATGGGAAATGTTATATTTTTTTTTGTTTACAAACTCTTATCATTCAGACAGTTTATAATTTTATAATTTTTTTTTATCGATATAACCCTACCCATAAAATATAAGTTATTATTTTTCTGACCACGACCAATGCATAAATGGTTACAAATAAAATAATGCATGATTCATTTCAAATTTTGGTGTATCACTAATTAAATAAATAAATTATATATTAATTTTAAACCCATTTTGAAGCCCTACTCTCACTTAAATCGTAGTCATAGTCGTGAACTTCTTCCACTGTTCCCTCTCACTCTCACCTCATTCTCTCAGCCACCGCAGCGCGGCCACCGCCGGCAGCCACCTGGTGAGTATTGCTTCTTTGTTCCGGTTCTCCCTTTCTCCCTCACTCTTTGTTCCGTTTAGGTTTTCCTTCTTCATGTCTTTTTTCTTGTCATATTGAATCATTTAGATCCTTTATTTACATATATTATGCTGAGATTTCTCTATTTATTTTTAATTCAATTTTTGTAATGTATTATTTTATCGGGATAGGATAAATTTATTCCGGTGTAAAATGAATGTGTTATACTGCAAAGCACCCATACGTTAAATTTGAGAAAAAAATGCGGACAGGACATCTACGTAGCAATGTAGCACCAATACCAACACGGGACATGTGACCATAATACGACACGACACTCCGATAAGTTAATTTTTAAAAATAGATTTCGATAACTTAGGACACGTTTTGATATTAAATAATATTTTAAATTTATGTAGTGTATATTATATTTAATATTCAATAAATTAACAAAAAAATAATATAAACTTATAATATTCATAAATTTTGCAAAGAAACATAAGATATCCCAAATATTTATGTTAAACTCAATAAAATGGTAATTGTAATCCAACGAATCTAATAGTTGGAACTAAAAACTCAACGCAACGCAATCTTTGAACATTTTTTTGAATTTCTATATCTTGTGTTGAAATGTCGGGGAGTGTTGGAAAATGTCACGACACGTTAGGATTTTTGATGTGTCGGTGCTTCGTAGACGGACACGTTCCGATACACGGTCAATATTTTCTGACACACTATACTTGTTGCTATACACACAGGTCTGATTTTATTGTTTGAAAATTTTGATGCATACAACCTGTTTGTATTAATGGCCGAGAGTCCTACAAACATGATATTATGTGAGTCTAATCCTTTTTGTTCTTTTCATCACCTATGTATAAGTCCATAGCTTTCCTAGGGAATGATTATATTCAATTGTCCTTTTGTCTCCTGATTATTTTAAAACACGTACATAATTTTTAATAAAAAAATAGTAGTGCATGGCTTTGGCTAAATAATAAAAAAAATAGTCTTTTCCTAGTCTTCCCCCCTTTCCAGTAGGAAAATCTTGAAACAAGTTTCTTTTTGATAATATTTCGTTCGTTGATTGACAATAACCATAGTTTTTAATTCGCAAATGGCTTGAACTTTTCAGATTTTTGGTTCAATATTTGGGGTTGCGGCTGGTTTTGTTGTGGGTAAGGGGATGGATTTGGGGTTCTTAATCATTTTTTGTACAAGTAAACGAAATATGCACAATCAATTTTTTATCCATTCATCTTGGTGAATATATTATGTGTAAACTGCATTGTGTATGCCAGCTTGCCATGGTTTGTTCATCTGTATACACCACAATTTCATAGAATTAAGCTAGATGATCCAAGAAAGCATTAACTCCAGGTCTTTTAAAAGTCTGCCACACTGTATCTCGTTTTACATATCATATAAAAACAAAACTCAATATTGTAGTCAGACATCTACAATATGTAAGGTGCACTAGCAAGTAGCAAGGTAATAAGAGGCCCAACACTTCTGTTTTGTGTGACACGGAGTGTATAAATGGTCTACACTCTACACTCTTGGGATGTTCTATTATTTTTGCTTAATGTTTATGTTAAGGAATTTGAATATTTGATTAGTTATATGATTTATTATGAGTTGCTATATGTATTAAATGTAAACTATATTTTATATATATTAAAAATATTATTTAATATTAAAACGTATCCCAACGTGTCGAAATTTAGCATTTTTTAGAATTAACATATCGGAGTGTTGTGTCGTGTCCCGTGTCGGTTTCGGTGCATCATAGGTCTTATACTCAATCTTCATTGTTATAATTTATTAGCCACCAGAATTTTTAGATGGAAATTTCAACTTTTAATATATATTGTAATTTTTTTTTTATAAATGTATATGGACGTATGGGTACATGAAAATTGGTGTCATTTGAATGCTGACTTTGTAACCAAACTGTCAGATTGAGTACCCCTATTTGCTGTTGATAGTTTTGAATAAGTGTTAGTGGGTTTGTCTTAAATGTACAAACATGTGTATGATGAATAATCTTATAGCTGAAAGTTATTATTTGTTTATTTTTAAATTTTGTAATACACTAGGAAAATATTTGAGACATTTTTTCAGGTTTAAATATAATATTTTTGATTTCAGGGTATAAGAAGTGAGACTTTTTTTTTTTTTTTGTAATTTCTGTGTTGTTTGTTGTGGTTTTTAGCTGCTGCAAAATCTAGCGGGTAGAGCTTGTAAATGAACAGCTTCGAACTTCTTGTTTGATGCAGGCAAAAGTATGAAGATTGTTTCAGTTGCACGTAGATCGTTAAATGGCGATTTGTCACATTTGTTTAATAAGACCCATTTGTTCAGAAATCTTTCCACATGGGTGAATTCAGGTACTGTTTAACAATTTTATCAATTTTAGTGTAGATTCATAAGTCAATTTTACTGTAGATGCACAATATTACTTTCAATTCTTTGTGGTTTACCACTTTACCCTAGGTTTTTCTTATAGAGAGCTCACCTCTTGTATGTAAACCAGATCATAATAGTATTTTTTCAGAGTTTTGTAACATAATCTGGTGCAAACTGTTGTAACAGAACTTAGGATTTAGTTAGACAGTTGTTTCCATCTGTTCTTACCTAACTATAAATATTAGATCTCTTTTAGTAGCAGGCTCCCTGATATTAATTGATATTGTTAGATATATTAGATAGTGTTACAGATGTTAATTGATATTGTGAGATATAGTAGATAGAGTTATTTGATATTGATTGATATTGTCAGATATAGAATATAGAGTTACTTGATATTAATTGATATTGTTAGATACAGTACTTAGGATTACTTAATTTTGGAGGATATTTTTCTAAATAGTTGGTAGTTAGGATAGAAGGAAAAACAGGGCAGAGAGGAGAGATTATTATTGAGTGTCAACTGTTGAGTTTGTGGCAGAGTCCAGGCTCTTGAATTCCTGGGGAAAGCCATTTGTTGTCATTCTTTCTATTACTATCCTTTGGTGTTCCATAAATCCTGGGATAAGGGAGATCCTATAAATCAAAATATCTTCTGTTTTCCTTAGGCATTGCCCAAATTCTGGTCCAGTTTTATCAATCTCATCACAGAGATCATTGAGAATAAAAATCTCAAATTTACAGAAGAATACTCTCTGGTTTCTCTCTACACTATCATTTTCTTGACCTTTCTAGGACTTTCTTTCACTTTCTCATTCAAGCATAGATTGTGCATTGTAACAACCTGCCCATGTGACAGGTGGGGAAGGAAAATACTTGGGTAGTGGGAATACCCATTTGGGTAAGAAACAAATTTGGGCATTGGGAATATGATAAAAGGAGAAAGGGGAGAATGGAAGGTTTATAGTAGTTAATTGCGCCGCAATAGCGCCGCGAGCCGCGCCGTATGGGCGTTGCGGTGCCTCGCCGCAAGAAACCGCGTCGCACCACACCGGAACGCAATAGCGGCTATTGCGATCGTATTTGCGGCCATATTGCTATCATAAGGCAAAATGTCAATTTTGTCTTAAATTTAAATGTGTAACATAAAAGATTTAAGGGTTTTTAGTCTATCCGCGTCTCTCTATGTCACTTCTACTATCTCTGCCTTTAAAAAATGTTTCTTTTTGTCATTATTTCTGTCATATATATATTCCGCTATTTCCGCAACCGCAACCCGCTATAACGTTATAGTGTTTTTCGGGGTTGGCCACGACATGCCGCAATCCGCATTTGATAACTATGGGAAGGGTATGCAAATTGTAAGGTTTGGAAAGGTAGGAAGTTTTTGTGCTGTGATTCTTTCTTGTAATTAGGGGAATTATTCCTATTTGTTGTAGTCAAATACTTGGGTTCCTATTTACCTGAATAGGAGATACTTTCCAACAAAAAAAGTGAAGCAAACCTCTACGGATTTCAGTTGAATTTCATGTTTTCTATTATAATGGGTTCTGTCTTTATATGGTTAGGATTGTTTGGAGTTTGTTATTTTTGTCTCTTTCTCTCAGATGGTGGATTTACTTCTTAATCCTTATGATATTATTGTCCAATGTTTGAGCAGATAAAGGATTTGTTAATCAGCAGGCCAATAAGTCAGAGTCTCCTGAGGAATTTGAGCAGCGGATATTTGGTGAAATTCCCGCGAGAGATTCCAAACTTGATGTCTTTTTTGAAAAGCTTAATCGACCGGGAAAGGCTCAAGATAGATCTAGTTCTGTAGATGGTGGAAGTTCACAGATGATGCATGGTTTAGGAGAAGGTTTTGACACATTATCTGATGGAATGGATGGAAAACTGAAGAATGCTGCTACATACTTTGAATTTGATCCAGAAGAAATCGAAAAAGAAGATTATTCTTTTCGATATGATTCCACATTTTGGCCTGGTTCGACATATAGTGGAAAGGTATGTTGAATAGCAATGGATAACATCCCCGATCATCAACGTTTTTATATTTTATTTTAAGTTTAGATATTCTGTGTAGATTTTATTTCTTTGATCTTTTTATTCTTGTCTTGGGCATGAGCATGAGGGCATCATATAGTTTATGTCTGAATTAGTCTTTGATGTAGTGAGAAATCATATGCAGATGTTTGGTTAGAAGTATTTCATGAAGTATAGTGAAAAGTATTTTGTGAAATATTTTTGTGTTAGTGTCTTAAAGTGGATATGGAGCTTCTCATATGAACAACTGAAAATAATGCACAACTTAAAGTCAGCTCATCATGTGTGTATCTATTATCATACATATGAAAGAATAGGGCTCTAGTAATTTCAATTAAATGTCGATTCTTTCTTTTAGCTACACCATTTTGTTGAGGAATATCCACACATGTGAGTTCATGAATAATATCATGTTCCTTTGGAAAGATGGAGAAAGGTTGCTTTGCATACTCCCTACCATTAAAGTTCAATGTACATTCCAAACTGTGTCTGAACCATATGATAAAAGTTAACAAATAATTGATATACTTCTAATTTGTCTTTCATCAAGAACGGTGAAGTTACTTGATTACAATCATCAATGAATAAAACAAATCATTCTGTACCAGAAATATTAGAAATAGAGGCATGCCTCAAACATTAGAATGAATGAGAGAAAAAGGTTCAGCACCGGTCCTAAAAGAGTATGATAGGAAGCATTATAGCATATTCCCATCTCTCAAGGCTGACTCAGCAAATCAGTTAGTTAATAGAGAATATTCTAGAAGTGGATATGATAATAAATAGAGAGGAATGTGAAGTATGAGGGGATCAGAAAACTATATTGGAATTGGACCCTTGGGAGAGAGTGAAGCCTCTCCAATTGCTTCACCACTATCCTTTGCTGCATTTCCTTTACTGTTATGCATTTCCAATTTGTAATTGTTCCTTTTCTTGTAATTTGTTTCTGTTTAACGTCATAGGATCTGTAATTGTAGCTTGATTTCCATAAATATAAGAAAAATCTGATTATTCAGGCCAAAAAGTCTTGGTTTCTCTGTTATTAGTTTATTGTTCCTTATTTTCAATAGAGGTCTGTATCAAATTGGTATCAGAGCTATCCGATTCGGTAGCTTTGAACCACGCTGATAACAAAAAAAAAAAAAGAGGTGATTTCAAAATGATTCCGGTGTTTGATGGAGTGGAAGCATATGGATGGCAGATCCAAATGGAACAATACTTCAAAATGAAAGGAACTCCAGAATCGAAGAAAATTTCAGAGGCTGCGAAGGGACTGAAAAGATATGACCGCATTTGGTACCTGTTCTGGAGGGGGTCGAATTTGAAGGCAAGTTGGTGGGATTTCTCAAAGGCGATGCTAAAGGAATTTCAACCAGAATTTGATCCAGATTTATATCTCTGCGAGGAAGAAGAAACGAAATATCCTTGTTCAAAAACAAAAATGAATAGAAACTTTGCAGAAGCAACAAAGGAGACATCGAAACTAGAAAATGGAAAAGTTGAAGTGGAAAAGCAACCACCAGCCATGCTTGTGGACCAAACACCTACACCAGACGCATCAGATCCACTTGCCCTCAAGAAGGAGGGTTCTGCGCAAGAAGGAAGAAGACGGTTAGAGGAGAAGATTGGGTCACCGAAGAGCTTAATAAAATTGGGCCAAGTTGCTAACATAATGGATCAAGCCCAAAGTACTTTCATTGGGGTACCAAAGCGTTTAAGGGAATCATTATCCCTCAACTTCCATTATGCTCAGTCAGCTGCAGATTCATTAGTGAGGGGAGCTAGGTCAGGAAAGAAGATGAAACATGTTGACCCGGCCCATTTTCTGATCCCGGCCCAATCCAAAGGTAAGAGACCTTATTTTTCTGTTTTAAATACAGATTGGGCTTATAGGCCCACAGACCAATTAAACCTCCATTTATTCATAACAAAGGGGGCCAATTTAGATACAGCCCACATGCAACCTTCCAAACCTAGATCGGAACCCGACCCAATAGACTTAAGGTCTGGACATTTTAACCCACAAACAGTTGGGAACCTTAATCAGAAGTACGATGCTAGAAATCATGGGGTTGGAGGCGGTGACTTGCGTTCATCGCAGGCAGAGCACCAAGGAGTTATTCAAAAATCCAGATCGACTTCCTTGGAGGGAGTTCGACACAACAAGGAAGAGTTCGTCACAAACGGTGTGGGTTTCGCCAATTTTTCTGAGTTTGTCTCCTCCAAACCAAATAGCTTGGTTTCGAACCACCTTGGATCATGGCTCATAGTCGAATTTGAGAGCATCGAAGCAGGGACATCTTGGGGCTGTCTTGAAGCGTGGAGCGAGCCTGGAAACCCTGAGGTAGTTAGGTATCATGTCGAGATATGTCATTGGCCTTTTGATGTTGAAGAAAGAGAACAGTTTTGGAAGGGGCATTTGTTCATTGTAAAGGAATTCAAGAAGACCATTCTGGCTCGATGTCCTAAAACTAGAGTGAAATTCATGGGATTTTATAGGAAATATGCTTTTGACACCTTGGAACAAAGTCATAATAGGTTTTGCATAGTTAATGAAGATAAACAAGGTATTTTATATGTCGGATATTCTGATTTTATGGGAATGGAAGGCACACAAGAACATTCATTGCCTAGTTATGTGAACCAGTGGCAAAGTATGTTTGGAACAGGGCATTTTTCTATTATCATTAATGTTGTTCATCAACTTGATGAGGCTGTTTTGTCTTCTACGGAAAATCTGATAATCAAAGCTCATGTTACTAGTTTCAAACGGGTAGATAAGGGTTCAAGTGCTGAAGCGGAATGGGACCCTGGTGGGCGCTCTTATGTTTTAGAAATCCATTGGCATATATTTTTCACACAGTGGGATCCAGGTGGGGAAGGTTACATAGGCTCATGCATTAGCTGGCCACTACATTTCAAGCAATGGGATCCCGGGAAAATGATCATCACCTTGAGGACAAGGTGATTGTTAGGGGGGGAGTATTGATACAACACCGGTCCTAAAAGAGTATGATAGGAAGCATTATAGCATATTCCCATCTCTCAAGGCTGACTCAGCAAATCAGTTAGTTAATAGAGAATATTCTAGAAGTGGATATGATAATAAATAGAGAGGAATGTGAAGTATGAGGGGATCATAAAACTATATTGGAATTGGACCCTTGGGAGAGAGTGAAGCCTCTCCAATTGCTTCACCACTATCCTTTGCTGCATTTCCTTTACTGTTATGCGTTTCCAATTTGTAATTGTTCCTTTTCTTGTAATTTGTTTCTGTTTAACGTCATAGGATCTGTAATTGTAGCTTGATTTCCATAAATATATGAAAAATCTGATTATTCAGGCCAAAAAGTCTTGGTTTCTCTGTTATTAGTTGATTGTTCCTTATTTTCAATAGAGGTCTGTATCAACTTTTATTAGAATTGCGAGAAAAGTTACACAATGTTTGGCCAATTCTCAGGCATCATATTGAAAGGACTTAACACACTCTTTTGAATAGAAAGATGGAAACATAGATTTTAATAGAGAGAAAAGAGGGTGTCCAAGACGCCTATGTTGGAGCTGAATTTGTGAAGACTCAGAGCTGGATTGATGACAAGAAACTAGCAGCTTCTGATTGGGACTACCTTCTGAAAGCACCTTCATCATGCTTGGTGAGGAAATAATACAACTGCAATTGCACTCCTTGTCTGTTACAAGATTCTGGAAAACACAATGAGAATGGAAGAACGCTACTGCCCAATTTAGGTAATTTTGTGAATGGATATCAGATTATTGAAAAGTTTGGAAACATGAAAATCATTTCTTAAGTCTATGAAAGGTTGGAGTTTGATAGTACCACAACTAGCAATTGAGTTATGTGAGCCATCAACCACGGTTATAGTATGCTCACAAGAAGATGATTGGTAGGACAGAAAATTTGGAGACTAAAATGTAATATAGTCATTTTAGTGAGTTACCCATGATTCCATGAATCTTCAAAGGCAATACTGAAAACATTAAAAGAATGTGAATAGAAGTTTTTACCAGTCATAAATAGAGAATAGGATCCCGAAGGCTTACTAAGGGAGCTTGAGAGTTCGTTGGCCTTCTAAATGATCCTTGCTAAGGGCTATTACCTCATCTACTACTTATGGGACCTTGCCCATGGTTAGTTGTAAAGAATCAATTCAACCTAAAAGTTTAAGCTGTTAGGTGAGGTTACGTTAATGGTTTTTAATACTTCTCTAACATACCCCCTCACATGAGAGCCCACTGGACTTGAAGGGTGAATAATGCACAGGCTCACCTTCTTAATTAATTATTAATTAAATGAGGGACGATGAGAATCGAACATGTGATACCAAGATTCTGATACTATGTAAAGAATCAATTCAGTGCAAAAGTTTAAGTTGTTAGGTGAGGTTACCTGAATGGTTTTTAATACTTGCCTAACATTAGTATCTGAAGAATTCACATTGGCTTGGCTATGTTGAAAACCCTTGAACTGTTGGTGCGACTAAGAACTTGTTCCTTCCTATGGAGCTTAAAGCAGTTCTCCTTGGTGTGTCCAGACTTCTTATAGTAGGAGCACCGACGGATTTGTTTATTATGTTTGGAAGAAGAGGGACTGATTTCATAGGCTTACCCTTGATAATAGCTGATCCATCGTTGGACTTGTCATGAAGCGTGACAGCCCTATGGTTTTCTTCTCCTACAATATAGAACACTTAAGATAGAGAGGGTGTTTCTCCTTGTTCAGAATTTGAATTCTAATAGGATCATATTTCAGGTTCAAACTTGATAGTATTGAACCGTTTTTGCTGACATTCCTTACAAAAGAAAATTCAGTGGAATTTTTGGAATTTTGGTTGGCTGGACAGGATATTACTGATACTTTCTCTTTCTCTTTTCCTTTTTAAATTCTGGTGATAATGTTGATAATTTCAGTCCATTGCATTGAAGGATTTAAATTACATGAAGTAACATATACACATTGTATTATTCAGATTCAATCAATAGTTTGGGTAACCAACAATGTCGTTAAATGCTTTTGAGCCTATCATCAGTTTTATTCTGCCTGCTTCTAAATACAATTGCTATGCTTGTGTGTCCTATTCACTGCTTGGTATTTACGACCTTTTCCCTGCTGTTTCTTTTGTATCGAATGTATCATAGTAGTATTGTGATGCTTGCAGTATCTTTCTTCATACAGGATCTTGATCTTACAAAACCTGGGGTACGCAAACCTCCCATAAGGGCTGAATTCAAAGTAACCACCAAAGAAGTTCTTAGTCAAGCAGATTTCAGGGTATGCACTTACGTTGGAGCAGTTCTTATTTAATAATGAGTCCCTGTATATTTTTTATCATTGATGTAATAACTATGTACTTCTGATTTCTTTGTTAAATGAAAATTGTCACTTGCATCGAGTTTTTGTTTTTCTATATAACTATTCTTATATAATAAAGGCTTGAACGTTTCTCCCTATAAGTGGTGACCCCATAATGACATCGTTTTGGGTAATAGGAGATAAAATTATCTTGTGTGTAGTTATCATGTGACGGGAGAAACATTAAACCCTATAATAAAATGAAAACAAACTAGAAATTTTGTTCATTTGTGTGTAGTTTGTTGCAGAGTTATTTGACAGAGATAAAGCAGTAATGAATAAAAACTGAATGTAACTGTTATTAAGGGTGTGCGTGGTGACCCGAACTGATTTTTTTTCTTGAACTGAACCAAACTGTTTTATTTAATCCAAACCAGTTTTTTTCATGAACCGGTCCGGATCCAGTTCAGATCAACAATTCGGAACTGATTCATGTTTCAAAACTAGTTTATGATTTGTAACCGGTTCAAAACCAGTTTGGATATGCAAACCGGTTATGAACTGGTTTTCCCAACCGATTCTTTTGGTTTGGTTCCTTTTTAAAATTGGTTTACAAAACCAGTTCGATGTTTAAAACTGATTCGGAAAAATGCAGTTTGGTTTGGTTAAGTTATTTTGCACAGCCATAACAATGAAAATATCTTGTGTATATGGTTAGGTCTTTTGTGTACAATGTTGACTATCTTATGATTTTGGGATCGTTGGAAATGGTGTATGAATGAGTCAACCTAACACAGATACCATCTCAGCCTTTCCCATATGTATTAGTATTAAAACAAAGAAGACTTGGATGTAGGGCAACCTGGAGCTTTATAATATATGGTGTATGAATGAGTCAACCTAACACAGATACCATCTCAGCCTTTCCCATATGTATTAGTATTAAAACAAAGAAGAACTTTTGGATTCCTAGGGCAACCTAGTGAGCTTTCTTTAATCTTTAGAGCAACGGTATCCCTTCAAAATTATGAAAAATGCAGGTCTTTTTTCAAGCCTTTGCTTGCAGTTGCAAGAGGCTAATTACATGTGAACCTTAAAAAACAATGAATAACTTTTGCTTGATTCCTTGAGTGAGCTCTACATAGTGAGCCTTCTTTAAATCTTTAGAGCCAGTTTGGTATCCCTTCAAAATTATGAAAAATTCAGGTTAATTTTTTCATATTTTTACACAACTCATACCTAATCTTTTTCCCTGCTTCTTGTTATGTTTTTATGCTAAAGTCATCATTGATTTATGGTGATTCAGCATTTATATTGTGTGAGGGAAGTTGAAGGTGAGGAAGATATTTGTGATGACTCTATTCAACCACCGTAGCTTTTGCTTCATTCTTGCTAGTGAGACTATGATTTGCATGTTTCCCCTGATAATAATAATAAAATAAATAAATTTTCCCATTAATGCTTTTTTTGGAAGGTCTCTTAGCAGTATTAATATTTTTATGCAGAATGTTAGATTCCTGGCAAACTTCATAACAGAGGCTGGAATCATCATTAAGAGAAGCAAGGTAAGTTCTAATGCACTGCTGGGCAGTAGACTGGGAAAGAATGATATTGAAAATAAAGGATGAATGTTTGAGAATTAATGCACTCATTTTCCTTTTTCTCCTTTTGTCCCTCCACCCAGTCATGTTATAATCTTTAATTTAAATTGTAGGATCTTACTAACTTGTTCTTGTTCATTGAGTAGACTGGCATTAGTGCAAAGGCTCAAAGGAAGGTTGCCAGGGAGATTAAGACTGCCCGAGCTTTTGGCTTGATGCCCTTTACAACCATGGGTACGAAGTCGTTTGTTTTTGGGAAAACTATGGAGAATCTTGATGATGACTTTGCCTACCAGAGTAATATTAGAAACATGCCTACTGAACCTGACATGGAAGGATACAACCCTTGAGAACATCGATATAGATGCTTATGTTTTGGGGTTGAGGTTGCTTGCATGGTCTCATCTGTTTTTTAAGCTTATGTTTATCTCCTTGTCCAAGATACAGTTGAAATTTATTTGAATCTTGAATTTGCATGTATACCTTGATTGCTAAGGTGCTTTTGTAGTTTTTACTTGTATATTATTTTAAAGCCAAATGGTATTATTGATTTGTACCTGAAAATTGCAAGGATTGTCATCCTAAAATGCAAGTTGACCGTTCTTTGCACTAGAGCTGTAGAAGGTTTGGAGTCTAATTCATCTAATAAAAATGCAGATCCATCCTTTACGTAGTGGGACTTACTGGAAGTCATTGCTTGTGTCACCAATCTGATTACATGCCTGGAGTTCCTCTAAACATTGTTGGTGTATCGTTTAGGTTTATTGAGCTGGAACCTGGATTATTGTGTTTCTTAGCTAATATAAAGAAACAAGTCTAAGGCTTATTTATGACTTGTTCTTGTTTAGATGAATCTCATTAAAAGTATAGAATCAATGTCTTAGCTTAGGGGTTTTAAGCTGAAATTTGGTATTAATAGAAAAGGATAATCGTCTCCAAAATAATAAAGGAGAGTCAGTAGGATAGAATTGAAATCTGATACAATGACTACAAAAATCAATCCTAAAAATGAAGCTTGGGTGCTGTGATTTAGCATTTTGTGTAGCCTAAAAATGCGTGTAATTTATTCTCTAATCTCCTCTTTTCTTCAACAGTTGCAATTACACATTACATATTCTAACCATGCTGACTCTTTAATATAGAGTTATCACATGGTCTCCTTAGTGTAATACGACTACCATTTGTTGTTGAGTAATGTTGCTCATTATATCATGTGGGGAGTGGATCCTCTCATATGAAAAGCGATTTCGAGATGATATTTGTGAAATTGGAACATATGGCAAACAAAAACAGAGACAAAGACGATGTGATCATAACCACTTTGGTGATGAGATAACTTTTAAAAATAAAGGGTTATTTCTAAAAGAGAGAAAATTGTATAATTTTTAAATGAGTGGTTCTGATCAAATAACATAATTACATGACCATTTATTCCACATGAGAGGATACATTCCCTATAATGTGCTACTCATATAATTTATAGAGGGGATGTTGGGTTGAGCGCTCATCATTAGGTCAAAAACTATAATTGTTAGTGAGGATTCAATTATTTTTACTTATTTTCATTAGTCCAAGTGTCATGATTTGATCTGATTCTGACTCATATCAGAACTTGCCAATGTATGATATTGTCTCACTAACAAGGGATTGTGCTTTATAAATGTCGATGAATAAAAGATGGGGAAAAAGGAAAGAAAAATAATGATATTAATGAGAGCTATATTTTATGTGTAATTAACATTATTCCTTCTTGTTAGTATAACAAGTTTAGGGTAAGGCTAAGCTGCTAACACTTCGACCAAGTACAGATATCATATGGGTGCTTAAATTTGGATCTGAAGGTACCTATTTGACTTCTTTACTATACTATTGTACTTCATTGTTTGAATGGAATCTTTTGTATTTTAAATGGTGAATGTGCTTGATTTGCATGCAGTTGGATTTTCTTGAGAAGCTCAAACGCCAGTAACCTTTAAAAAAAGTTTAAACACGATTTTAGTGCTAAATTAGTTATATATTATGCAATTGGTTATTAATTTGGGCTTCTGCTACATCACATACGGTTAACCGGTGGAATTTTCTTGGAACTTGATAGAAGATTCCAATATTTCGTTTTAGTTTATATATGTGATGTATTATACCACGGATAACGAGGGTTGATTTCTCAGTTGACATGGGTATTAAGCTCCTAACATGAATGCTGGCATGTGAGCTGCATAATAGAAGCCTGAGAATATGCTATCAGAAATTTTGTACGAACATGACTTTAAGGCAAGTGGCAGCAATTTAATATTTGCTTATATGACTGAAACATGTGTTGGACTAGTGTGTGCATGATACTGCCATAGCAACTTGTTATTTCAAAGATAAAGTCTCCTAAGAGATTCAATCCAAGGGAAACGATGACATGATTATTTCTAAGATAGGACAATTTCTTAGTATCCTTGTAGTACTATCAACTTGTCTATTTGTGGATCTCATTAGGCATTCTGAGATCTTAAAGATTTAACTTCAAATTAAATGATTCATTATATTTTCAAAGATGAAACTTGTACCCCTTAATCACTTTGACTCTTATACAACGAAGGGCCGGCTTGGCTCAGTGGTAAGCTTGCTTGCCGTGGTGTGTCAGGTCGCGGGTTCGAATCAGTCTCTCTGCAAAAAGCAGGGGAAAGACTGCCTAGAGTATTCCCTTCTACAGACACTCACGAAGTGGGTATTTGAACTGGGTCGGCCAACAGTTCAAACTTATAAGTGATGTGCCTTCACTAATTTTATATTATATTCTTCTAACATATACTTTTTGAGATAATATGGCCATGGAAATTCACCATTATACAAGAAAAAGTAATTTTTATATATATATAATTTTTTTGCTTACCTCCCTCACATAACATCAATTATCACTATTTCTTTTCTTCCTCTTCTGTCTCTATTCTTCTCATTTTTTTTATCATCAAAATTTAAAATCAACAGATAAGATCATCTTTTGGTATGTGAAACTTACATTTTCCCTTCAAGGAATAAACTCAGATACACCTTTGACTTTGAGTTGCCTTTTCGAGTATAACAAACTGAAAGTTGTTTTTTATTTTTTATTTTTATCAATATGAGGCAATATTTTGTTAATGTAGGATGTTTTCAAAAGCCAGTAAATAGAACTATGGCACTCTTTACTATATATAGAAAATAGAGCACGTATAATTTACTTCAGAACATGTTTATATTTTCAAGGAAGAATATCTTAAGTTATTTCTGTTTTGGAAATTTGAACTACACTCTGCTCATGGTTTAACCTTCAATACTTGTGTCTTTAATAAATTGATGCTTAAGTCACTTTGAATGGAAGAGCTTTCACTGCATGATCACTAGTTTGCTACTGAATGGAAAAATATGAGGCTTTGTTTGGTGTGACAGTTCTTGATAATGGTATGTTATGAATAAACAGAAGAATGCCAAAACAATTGATCTCTAGAATAAGTGATTTGGATAATGAAAGTCATACATAATCCTTGCTTCATAATTCCCAAAAGGGTTTCTCTTATACATCTAATTGAACTCACTCTTCTCACTTTCTCAGTCTCTCGCATACACTGGATTGATAATAAGGTGCAAAATAAAAAAACAAAAAAAAAGGATAAAAATTGCAAAATCTTATACTATCTGCACAATGGACTATGAGGATGGTGAGAATAAGCAAGCTGGTTTTCTGAGGAGCAATATCCCATTACCTCTTCAACACTTAATCTACATTCCTGAGTGGAAGAAAATTTGTCCTTTTTTCCTTCCACCATCTTCAAGATACTCTCAAAAACAGATGCTTCACAAGGAATCCTCAAAACACCAGTTTGTTGAAAACCAAATTCTTCTTCTGCTTCTTTCAGGAGAATCTGAAAGGACTCATGACCCAAATACTCTGTTGGTATAATGAACCTCTTTAGCTCTTCACCAACACAAACAGCTAAGTAGCCTTTTGGAACAACATTGTTTGATCCTCCTTCACGTTCTGATAAAGAAAGTGTTCTTTTCAGAAACTTCATGCTTTTACTTTTGCTGCTGCTATTGTTGTTGTTACTAGTGCTGGTTTTTGAAGAGATGGCTAGCCTTCTCCATTTCTTAAGGATCTGTTGAAGTCTAACAATTTCTCTGATCTTGTTAGATTTCTTTAGATCCATGGACATGGTGCTTCTCTTTCTGAGGTTTTGGTTTGTTTTGTATTTAACTCTGGCTATATTGGATTACATGCTTCCAATTTATAGAAGACTTGAGAACTTGGTGATTCTAATTCCCATTTTCCTAATTATAAAAAAAAAATCATATTTTTTTTTTAAATGATGAATATTATAATCAGTCTTTGAGTTTTCTGTGTCACATGCATGAGAAAACCAACAAAACTTTTTCAGGTTAGTATGAGTTAAAAAGACTTCAAAGTTGAAAATGTGTCTCCCAGGTTTCACATGTGAGTGATTACTGTTCCTCTGAACCTTGCTTGATTTTGCAAGTTAAATCCATATGGGGTTGGTTTTTTTAAAAATCACTCTGAAAATTGTACCATTCTTTTTTTTTTTTTCTTTTTTACTTCTAAATAGCGGTTCTTGCTTGAATTCTCTCTCTAACATGAGAGAACTACTCTCATGTTACATGAGAGTAAAATTACCCTTTTTTAAATCACGGGTCATTAGAGAACTTAGATCCTATAAGTAAATTATCAATTATTAAACACATTTTGCTATATTAAAAGTCTTTGATCGGTTCTGACAGGTTTGGTTTCCAATGCAAACTGCCCTTAACAGTCAAGGTGGGTACCCTCGTACAATACAATTGTACCATTCAAACCTCTTGGTTTTTTTTATTGCATTGCTTCTTATTTCAACTGATCTGAAATAAAGTCATTTTTGGGATTTTCAAGATAACCCCATGTGGCATTGCATAAAAGACACATACAAACGGTGGCTGAATCAGTGGTAGGACTTTAATTTCCTAGGTCCAACCGATAAAAATTTCAATACACCAGTATTGTTGAATTTGGTGTTTTTTTTTTTTTTACTAAAAAAGAAAATTTTTAGGACTTAAAAGGAAATTAATAAAAAATATGGATAAAAAAAAAATATATTCCTACATCGGTGTAAGAGTCAGAAGTCTTACACTTAATCTTGACCATTGATTAACTTGTATCCAGTGGCTCAGTTTACTAAAAAATTAGAGTCTTATGGGACAGGATATTCTTACACCGGTGTAAAAGTTAGAAGTCTTACGCTCAATCTTGACCATTGATTAACTTGTATCCAATAGCTCAGTTTACTAAAAAATCAGAGTCCTTAGAATAAGTGACATCAACGGATAAGATTAAGAGTGTAACTTACACTGGTGTAAAATGATCTTGACCTATATATATATATATATGGAAAAGTATCTCTCCAGTCATATAAAATATATATATATTTTGATATATAAAAAATATATATAAAGACTATATATCCTATATATTAGAATTACAAACATACCTTAATTTCCGTCCCAAAACAACGTCGTTTTGGGCTTACCGGAGATAACTTTATCTCCCATGACTTGAGAGATCCTTTACCCATATATGGAAAAGTATCTCTCTAGTCACTGGAGGTAAAGTTATCTCCAGTGAGCTCAAAACGACGTCGTTTTGAGTTATAAGATTAAAAAATTATAATGATAAAGAATAATATAACCCTACAATGTATTTACAAAAATACATTGATTTCCGTCCCAAAACGTCATTTTGGGCTCATCGGAGATAACTTTATCTCCAGTGACTTGAGAGATCGTTTACCCATATATATATCAGAAAAATATTTCTGCCTGCAAATAAATTATTTGCACTTACTCTCAAAACGACGTCATTTTGGGATTGAAAGATTAAAAAGTTATAATTATAAAGACTATAATAACCTTGAAATAAATTAAAATTATAAAAATATCACGTCGTATTAGGGTTAATGCAGATAACTTATCTGCAGAAACTGCGGAAAAAGCGAACCCTATATATATATATATATTTATAGATATATATATATATATGTATATATATATATATATATGACTTATCGGTTCTTAAGTTACTTGAGATAATTTTATTTTCGGCTACTAAATCATAACCGTACAAAGATGGATCAATGGTAATAAAAGAACAGAGAGAAAAAGAGAATCATAACTATTCAAAGGTAAGTTAATTAATATAAGGAAATAAGAAAAAGTTATACATATTACCTATGTAGCACCGATACGACACGCGACACGTGACACGACACGACACGACACTCCGACACGTCAATCCTAAAAAATTATGGATTTCGACACGTTGGGACACGTTTTAATATTAAATAATATTTTTAATTTATATAGTGTATATTTCATTTAATATTTAATAATTTTAAAATAATGAAACTAAATTAATAATACCCATCAACACGTTATAAAGATGGAAGCTTTAATAAAAAAAATAAAAATTGAGTTGAGAGAGATATAATATCAGATAGAGAGAACAAATCATATTAGAGAAAGCGATCAGAGAGAATGAGATACAACAAGAGCGTAATTGGAATTGACAACAATGATGCCGAGATGATCTCTTATCTACTTAAGGGGAAAAAAGACAAAAAAATAAAATTGATATGATCAGGTGGAAGCTTTATTAATATATTTTAATTTTTTTATAAAAATTTAAAAAAATTTAAAAAAATAAAAAATAAAAAATTACGAAAATGCCATTTAACCGTGTCGGACACGGTCAAATTCGCGTGTCGGAATGGTCAACGTGTCGGAAAAAGTCAACCGCGTGTCCGACACCGTGTCGGAGCGTGTCGGAGCGTGTCGCCGTGTCGGAGCGTGTCGGACCCGACTCTTCCTGTTTTTACAAGTGTCCGTGTTTCCTAGCATATTACCTTTTTTTATTACTACCTCTTACTACCAAATTTAATCGTTTATTTTCACCAATCTAACGGTTATAATTTATTGAAATTTAATAATTAATTAATAAGTGGTATGTTTCTTTATGGTTATAACTCTATTGTTTAATTTGATGATTTGAACACGTTATATTATTTATTAACTAACATATAATATGTTATCATAGATGAACTGAATTTAGATGAGGATAATGTAGATAATGGACCTCATATGGGATATTGCTCCTCAGAAATAATACCAATTATAGATCTTTGAGGAATAATACCATTGAACCAATTATAGATAGTATTGGCATGTTTCTTTATGATTATAATTCTATTGTTTAAGTTGATGATTTGATCACGTTATATTATTTATTAACTTACATATAATATGTTATTGTAGATGAATTGAATTTAGATGAGGATGATGTAGATAATGAACCTCCTATGGCCAGTGTACCCAAAATGAAAGCAATGTTCCTCGAGGTTTGGATGACAATGGTGGAGAAGGACAAAGAGAGCCTGAATTTGATAATGTTACTTTTCATTAACTCTATTAGAATATGAGTTTTGTACTTTGGTATCTTGATGCTTTAATTAGGTTGTGTAATATTGACTTGTGGTTGTAATTGGTAAAATATGTTAAATATATTTTAAATCTTTGATAATTGGTGGTTTGTTTTTTTAATATTTACATATAGGATATATATATATATATATATATATATATATATATATATATATATATATATATTTAATATAAAATCGGGTCAGCGTAATGAACTCGTGACCAATGTTATTAAAATCGGTCCGGTCATTGACCCGGTCGAGGTATTGGGTCACTGGGTCACTGGTTCAACCGCATGACCCGGTCATTATATGCAATTTTATAATTTATATTAAAAACTTATAAACATACTTAAATATCCAAAAAAAAAAAAGAAATTTCAAATATTTTAATATAAAAAATAATAAATGACATATTATTATCCAATAAAAGATCAAACAAAAATATAATGATCGTGATACGGGACTTTAGGTTAAGAAAATGATATCTCTAACTATAAATCAAATCAAAATTTTCTGAATAGTGTATAATTGAGATAATATTAGTGCTGTAGGTACATAACTTATGTAAGTTGATAAGAAAAAAATATTCAAATATATCCATTATGATTTTTTTTTTTCAACCGGGCCGGATTACCGGTTAACCGACCGGGTCACCGAGTTTCATGAAAATCGACCGGGTCGCACCGGTTCTGATGCATAACCGGTTCGTTGCTTGAACCAGACCGGTTATATGACCGATTTACCGGTTCCCGGGTCGACCCGGCTGGGTCGGTCCGGGTTTTACAACACTGCTCGTGACCCCCCGATTGAACTCGTGACCCGTGACCCGTGACCGCGGCCGAGTCGATGACCAGATAGAATTTTTAAACACGTGCCATTTCTCAACTACTATAAATGATTTAGGATTTACGGGAGAAATATTTATTAATGTAGTGCAAATTCCTTATTGAATACGTAATTTGGCTATTTTTTTTTTTTTTTTTTTTTTGGTGAAAATTTGGCTACTTTGATATTTGGGAATAAAATAGAATATCATAACTTGAATAGAATATCTAGGCAAATGGAACCACACCATATTCTTGCTTCTTTTTTTCATTTTATTATTTTCTAATTAGATGACACATAAAATAAACAAAAACCCCTTTGACTTTAACTGTATTATTAGGTAATGATTGGAATATCGTTAGAGATGCTCCTAACATAACATGCATGATCCGCACTCCGTTGCACGCACCATATGAGAGAACTTGAATTGAGGGGAGTGTGTGTGGATTTTTTTTTATGTTACGTATAAAATTTGATGAGATGTTCCTTAATCCATAATCAAATAATTGGAATAAAAAAACTATACTTGGTATTGTCATAGGCAACCTGCTTCTAGGAAGTTTCTTGGTCATTAAATTAAAGTCCATTGATCTTATTATAGTTCATTAAGTATATATTTTTCATTGATTGTTAGAGAGAAATAGCATGATTTATAAATGAATCTGCGTATCTATGAAAATGACAAAACACCTACTCCAATTTTCAGGATAAATTCTATATTCCCTTGCTCGAAATATTAATAATTGGAAAAAAAAATCAAACATATAATATAAATTAATTAACAGTTATAATTAAAAATAGGAGTATAAAACAAATTTGAAATTGTTAAGCAATTTTATAATTTTTTTAGCTCAACAGCTATTTTAAAACCCAAGTTACAAACAAGTCGTTTGGTAAATAAGAAGACCATTTATTCTTGATCATGATTTATTTATATCTAATGACTCATATAATTACAAATTTAGGACCATTAGAAAAAATAGAATCAACAATCAAAATTAAAAATGTAATTTATTTGTCCCTTCTCCCGGTGTTACAATTATTTTTATTTATTTTTTATTTTTTTGGTGAAAGTGTTACAATTATTTTTGTGGACAAAGTTGCAAACTCTTTACGATGCAATTTTCCAGGACAATTTACACCTTATCCCTGAACATTTTTCAAAAGCTTAATCCAAAGCTTTATATTCTCCACCATCTTTCATATCATGATGAAAATTGCTATGTGAGCATTCCAATCAACACATCGTGGTTACATTGCCGTTTTCAGTGGAACGCACCACTTGATCTCTATGTTAAGAAAACTTTAAACATACACTTGTAATGCATCATAACGAGACACGTCACCTAACTTCATTATCTGGAAGATTTTCGATACTTGGCCCACATAGCCACACACACCGTAGAGCTTTAGTACTACTCGTTGGAGAAAATACCATATACCCTTTCCAACTTGATTAAATACTAGTATTTAAGGGGAGGGGATACCAAATAAATCACATACAAATTTAAGCGGATTCGACCTAACACACCAACATCCTTAGATAGAAAAGATCAAATATTATATGAACAACAAAATATTACAGCCCAACTTCTGATCGAATAGAAAAACTTACAACCCTGCTATTCCAACTTCTGTAGACAAAGTTGCAAACTTCTACTACAATGCAATTTTTTAGGACAAAATTGAAAACACCTTTTCTCAACATTAGTCACAATTTCATCTCTATTATTCTCATTTTTCAAATAATATCCTAATACAAGTATTTCTTTTACATATTAACCGATGTCAGAAATCTTAATGAATTTCACTAATCCAATTTTAGGTTTAAATATCTCCATCCTCTTTAAAAATGATGAGTTTATGATTTTTGGGAATTGAATCCTTACCTTTTGGACAAGAAGAATTTTGTGGTCCTGGACTACATTTATTCAATAGTCTAGACCAATCAAAATCATACAATTAACGAGGAGAAATAAAAAATAACTTTTTGTCCAAATGTCACCTCTTGAATGGAAGGACCACATGCGGCTTGGAGCACCAAAAAAAATAATTCCTTTTTGGACCTTAATACAAGTATTTATAACCCACAAAAATTGTTTGACAACTGACGAGCAACTACACTTGCAAACTCTTTATTAAGTACATAAAGTTTCCTATTTTAAATAAGGGTTTTATGTTTATCATGTAATATAATATAACTTCATTTTTTTACACACATTAAAGAGGTGGGGTTCACATGTTTTATTAATAAATCCTTGCTTAACTAATTGTATTAAAAAAAAACTTTAATTACAGCAAACCTAATTATATTCCCCAATCTCAGTCTAGTAGTATCTACATTGATTTTCTTTATCAACTTTTTAGTACTTCCGTGTAGTACTAGTAGCTCCTAAAACATTCAGTTATTCAGCGCAGTGCATTGCTTGGAATTTCAGCCAAAATGGCCAGATATTACTTCTAAAATAAAAAAATAAAATAAAAAGTCCTCAAAATGAAGCCTTTTCTTTCTCTTCCAAATTAATCATCACCTCACCACCTGATTCTTTATTATCTGTAATTCCCATGATTCCCAATTGTCGTCATTGAAAGGTTGGCCCCATCATCATAATTTCTGAAATAATTAGCACTTCACTATAAAAAATTAATGTAAGAACTTTGCTTTTAGGCCAATGGTTGGAAGGGATTCTGATTTCTATACATTATACAGTTGAATTATTCTGCCAGCTAATTGGATTCACATACATAATAATTAATTTTGCTAATTAATTGGTGAGTTAGTCCATGAACTTTGAATTAACAAGAGAGGGGAGAAACGTCATTATCTAAAGGTGTCCTTTCTAGCTGGGATTCGCACTCTATCATCATAAACTTTATTCTGTATCATTAGTTATATAACTACTTTGGCCGCCGCACCCAAATCAATAATGCATCTTGATCTTCACATAAAAAAAATAATGTAACTAACCTTATAAAAATGATAATTAAACATTTAATGAAGTGTATTGTTTGGTCCTAGAGAACCGTAGTAAAATTATACCGTATGATATGCGCTCAGAGATATCTTAGATACATATATCCTGATTGGCTTGTAGCCAATATTCCAATCAATGCGCACAAGCAATAGGCTTATAGCCAAGACGTGAGTGTGTGTGCAGTGTTGGAAGTAATAGTAAATAGGTCAAAAGTGTGTACCTAAAGTTTTCAGCCTTTTATTTATAGGAGTTACTTATTGGGATTGGGCTGTCAAGATCTCCAAGTTGGTGTGGGATTTAATCTCTTAATTTGCTGGGATAAGGATCTTATCCCTTTATCCTTATCATCTTCTATTGTTGAGATATGAACTAGATATATCATAATCCCTTAAGGGATATGCGGTTAAGATATAGATCTACTCCATAACAGTTGCCTCCTAACCTGGGCAATTCAGAAGCTCGGACTGCCGAGATGAATGGATCAGCCTTTCACATCGGTCTTTCCGAAATGTAATATTTCTTCCTCAAAGCTTCGGGGTGCAGGTTTCGATATGGAGGCTTCAAGGCTCACGTTGAAGTTTTGTTTTGTTCAACTAATGATTACACCAGGTCGGCCTTTAAATGAAGCCGACCTATTTCTTCACTTTCATTGTAGGCCTCAGTTTATTGGTCTCCGTTACCGAGTTCCCCATTTGACCATTGAAGTTGATATGATATTTTTCATGTTTTCGTGACCTTTTGGTTTCTTCTGCCTTTTGACGATTACACTTTTCCACGTGTCTCCTTTCGATTGGGGGTTCGTGCATCGTGGGGTGTGCAACGTTATGCGCCATTTCAGGTCATCATGGCATGCATTAAATGCCTTATCTCTGAATTTACAGTTTTACCCCTGGCCTTTCAGCTCTCCATCACCTTTTTGTTTTCCCACTCATTGCATGTGAACGTTTATATATAAATGCTCGTTGCTTCTGTTTCCTGCTTTTTGATTTCTTCTTTTGGGAGCTCCATATTTGTGCATTTCTCTACTCAGTTTTCGTTGGAGCGATTTGATAAAGTTGCTCCTTTCTTCTTCCATAAATAGGTACGTTTCGTATTTCTTTGCTCGTTCAATCTTTTCCTTTTTTTTTTGGGTTTGTGAACGCTAGCTGAGAGAGGTAGTTGAGTACTGGGTTGATTTTCGAATTTAGGGTTGTTTCTGGGTTTTGTTCATACCTCCAAACGTTTTCTTCCTCGTTCTCTCTTTAATTTGAGAACTTGGGGTTCTTTTTCCCCCAACCACTCACTTTTCAAATAAAAAATGAGCATTCATGCACCGGGGTCTGGTTCTAATCCCAGCTGAGATGGAAACGAGGACGAGGCCAGGAAGGGTGAAAACTTGAAGGAGCATGAATTTGTTAAAAAGTTGCCCAACTCGATCCGTTTTTGGTTTTATGGCGAGCATTATACCGAGGAAGAAACAACGCAATTGCTTTTGCATGGTCACCGAGGTGGATAGAGCAAACAGAGGATAGTGTCTTCTATTCGGGAAAGGGGACGTGCTAGGTCGGTTGGTGGTCGTCAGAGTCAATTTCTACTTCATTTTATGCCGACCTTAGCACCGTGCTCAACCGCTGATTTTTTCACCAGGTTATAGATTGCTGAGGAGGGAGGTGAAGGAACCTCCACTCTGACTTCAACAATGTCGGTTGCCAAAGATTCCCATCATATTCCAAGCTCGAGCTCCAGATCGATTCTAAATCGAATCCTTCCTCTAGAACATGGTGATAGTTCTTCCTCCTCCTCTTTTTTCAACTTTGAACTCTCTAAATTTCATGCTTTCACCTCCGTGGGAGCTCCTCATGTAACCTCGGGTCGATCTCCACTCGTCGTTCTTAGTGATAGTGCTTCCTCTTCTTCGATATCATATTAGATCTCAACAGGTTCAATCTCAACCAAAAAGGGTTGAGCTCATTTTCTCTCTTTTTATATTGATTCATACCCTTCCTGTTCCAGGGCATCAATGGCAGAACCTTATACTTCGAGAGTAGACGATAGCTATAATTGGGTGTTATTGGAGATTCTCAATATGCAATCTTGGCTTTCTCCTGCCGAGATGGTCGGACTCCCAGTAGGGAATACATGAGGAATAGATCACATGCCCCCTAGCGATGTTCCAGTTTGCGTCGGTCCAAGCATCGACGAACCCCATTTTTTCTTCTTATACAGGGATTTGATTATGAAGTTGGGGTTGAGATTTCCCCTTTCCGACTTCCAGGTGGCCGTGCTTTGTCGGCTTTGTGTTGTGCCTACACAACTTCATTTGAACTCTGGGCTTTTATCCGCAGTTTCGAGCAAGTGAGTACTTGCCTCTGCCTTTCGTGTAAGTTCCCCTCTTCTTTTATATGTTTAATGTATATACAGCCCGAACGAGGACTAAGGAGAAAGGGCGGAAATGTTGGATTACTATTCACACTCTTAACCTTTTTTTAGTTATCTTTTGTGTTTCCCATATATTCACCCGTAGCGAAGCTCATTGTACTTTCTCAAATAGCATTCAGGAAAAAAAGGTGCTTGGTCGTGCCTAGTTGGGCCGCGACCCTGCACCAGTTGCGTCTGAATATAACGTGACAGGTCACGTTTATTTGGAGCGCGACTTGACACAAGTGATGCCTGTGTGGGGCGTGACTTGTTGCATCTAACAGGAGCGTGATTGAGTACAATAGATTCAAAAATTGATTGAAAAAAACTATATTTTCATATTGTTATTTAAATAATAATATATTACTTTTTTGCCATTGATGACATGTAACATGTTTGCAGGAGCAAAGGTTTAGTTGATGCGTTGGAATAGAGGGACATTGACAGTATTGCCCACTTTTTGAATATAATATACTTAAATGCCACGGAGTCAAAAAATTTCCAAACTGCCACTGCACCATAGTCGCTGAGGTAGTCACTAGTCAGCTACTTTGGTGCAACCAGGGCTTCAAGCCATTGGGGAAGTGACACGTGTCCCGTCCATAGTAGCTGACTTCCTCAGCGACTATGGTGTCGTGGTAGTTTGGAAACTTTTTTTTGACTCCGTGGCATTCAGATATATTATATTAAAAAATATGGCAATATGATCAATGTTCCTTGGAATAGATGGTTCGGAGGTGCACCCAACTCAGGAAATCATAAATGCTGGATTTAGAAATTTTGTTTTATATTTATATGGGTTTATCATCTATCATTTAACATGACCATAAAAAATTTCCTACACACAACATTTTGTGGGGCTCGCAGCAAAAAAGAAAAAAAAAACTTCGGCACGCAAAACGAATCTCTATAACATAACACAATCACTTTTCCTACAAAATAACTCTTATAAAACCCTATTTATATACTTTTTATTTGATTTGTGAAAATTGAATATTTCCCTGCTAGAGATAAAAACAAAAGGGAATGGTACTATGGAGATAAAATGAAGGGTTTATCATCTATCATTTAACATGACCACAAAAATTTTCCTACATTCACAATATTTTGTGGGGCCCGCAGAAAAAAAAAAACTGTGGGTTTTGAAGGCTACCTCTTCCTTTCCCGAAAAAGCAAAGATGACACTATAATAAAAGAATCAAAATTCCTCCTTAAATATTTTATTATTTTACTTGATACTTCTTCGGTACAAGAGCACGTATGATTCATGGTTATTGTAAAATAAATTTTAGTATCATATAATATTGTGTTAATACCTCATTTACTGAATCTGACTATATTAATATTTATATGAAATATCAAAATTATTAAATGATATGACATTACAACAATGAATGATTTTATTATTTACGCAAAGTTTTAAATTAGAAGTGAAAATTCAAATATAATTAACTACGTTAGTTTGTTGTTTATTAAAAGAAAAATTAAGATGTAATCCTCCTAAACGTGATTCAACTACAATAATAAAATTATTTAAATTTTTACTTAAAATCGTTAAATGAATTATGTTTATTAAATATCAATATGCATCATTTTTATTTATACTTCTTCGAAAAAGGTATCATTATCAAATATTATTTTTTGATTCTTTTACTTTAAACTTTAAATAAAATTACTGAAAATTTATTTCTTATAATTAAGAACTATTTTTCTTTTTAAAAAATTACTCTTATATTGTATTGTATAAGTTTATATATGTGGGTGATGTAATTTTTTTATTATTAATTTTCAACATCAAATTGGTGTGTGGAGAAAAAAAAACACATTATCATTTTATTCTCTAAAATGTTATGATAAAGATTCTCATTTTATTTACGCATTCTTGAGTTTCTTATGAAATATCTTTTGATTATAATTTTCACAAAAAATACGCAATTAAAAAATAAACGTAAAAATAATTACACAATTTTCCTATTGTACATATATTTTCTCCTAAGGATAGGTTATTCTGCCTACCCTTATTTTACCTATCTTTGCGTACTCATTTTAATACCATTCGATTATAGCCTCATCCAACAGTAGATATTTGCGTAATAAAATAAACATTTTTTCCCCTCTCCATCCTTGGTTGAATTTCATCTCCTTTACTTTTTGAGTGGAAAAATATTTCTTTTCTGACAGTTAAAAAATTACTGGTGTAAAGGTGTTAATATTGGGGGTTTCTGAATTCCGTGTTTGATTGGAGTTTACCGCTTTAGAATTGGGTCTGTTTGAAATTGTGTGTTTTTGGATTCATGGTCTCTGCTTTAAGAAACAGGTTATAAGATGGAATTGGGTGTGTGCTATGAAGAGAAGTTACACAAAGAACCGTTTTTGTAACCAAGTTATCACGTCCCAGCATACATATTATTTCGTTTGTTTTTTTTCTCAAAAATATTAATTTCTGTGAATTATCGATGAAAAAATTACATCAACAATACAACAACATCGAAAAAAATACAAATAAACACAAAACACAATACAACAACATCGAAACATTCAAATAAATGAATAGACAAATAAACAAATCAGATCCCAACACATCCTTTATCAGTTTCTATATGCTCAGTGAAATTAAGTAAGACCCGCTCTATGAACCCTAAGGAATAACCACATGTTGGATATTTTTGTTTAGGGATAGGCAAAATGAGATTTTTAATTGATAATCATGTGTTTTTTTGTTCTTTTTTTATCGAGTTTTCCGTTTTGGAAGAAATTTGGTTATCGGAATTTTTCAATCATGGTTGCCGAGGAAGAGGAAGGGGACGAGAGAAAAAGAGTATGGGAGAGAGTGAGGAGGAAGTAAAGGGAAAAAATGTTTATTTTATTCCAAAAATATCTACCGTTAGATGAGGTTGTAATCAAACGGTATTAAAAAGGGTATGCAAAGATAAGCAAAATAAGAATAGGCAGAATAATGTATCCCTTCTTTTCTAAATCCCCATTAAGGGTTTATGATTTACCAACTACCTTATATAATTTTTGAAAGAGCATTCAACTAGCACAATTAAATGCGTGCTCCACTTCAAGTAACGAATAAGGAAAAACATGCTAGTAGAGATGGACTTAACCGTAAGATTGATAGAATAGGTTTGTAATTAAGAGTGAAACTAGGGGTGTAAATGGGCAGGCTGGCCCAGTCCGGTCTACATTGAGTCTGGCCTAACCCGATCTTTTAGAGAATGTAGAGTTGGCTTAGACTTATAAGAAAGCCTTTTTAATAAATAGGCCATAGGCCAATTTTGTCAAGCCTAGCCTAAAGCCTCGTAGGCTGGCCTATTTAATTTATTAAAATAAAATAAAATACTAATATTTATTTTATGTGGCAAAGTACCAATACCACTATAATTTTTATGTGCACCGCCGCTTCTCACTCTCGGCTTCGTCTGGGGTATTATGTTTATTTTTTCTTGTTTGTCATTTTTTTCTTATGAGAAGTACTAGTGCATGTATGAACGGAAGTTTCTTTGCTCTATACAATTATTTTCTTTGCTTAGTATCTACAGTGGGAGGCCTACAAGGCCTGTAGGCCATGTCAGACTCTCTTATTTTTTAAAATAGGCCGGATTTGGCCTACAAATAGAGCCTTTAATAGGCCAGATAGACTGAATTTTTTTTACGTAGGTTAGGGCCAGGAAGACCAAAGCCCAGCCCATTTACACCCCTAGGTGAAAGTGAGCTGGGCAGGGCCAAGCTTTGCCCGGAAAAACTCAAGTCTACGTCAAAAATTTTCAATTTGGCCTGGCTCAATCCTAGTACGAGTCTAACTGTTAGCCTGACTTACTCTGTTTATAAAAAAACAAATGGCCTTGTTATCAAAAAAAAAAAAGAAGCAAATGGCCTAACCTAGCCCATTAGCCTATTAATTTTTAACTTCCAAACAGAACCATGAATCAACTTTACAAAATACTCAAATTCTGTTGCTAAACCAAAAATCATAATTTCAACGTCCAAACAGAATCATGAATCACAACAAAACTCATACAATGTGCATTTAAGTCAATTTCAAAAGCAAAATGTTCAAATTAAATAACATATATTTCATCAGATCCAACAAACAAATCCATACCATATATATTAAAATAACTACATGAATCAAGCAAACTCATCATGATGCTAGTAGTGAGTATAACATCTCCCAAAAACCTTTTAATATATTTATCTACACAATCTAACATGCTAAGATGTTGGTTCCTCCTACATAAAAAATAAAGTCAAATTTCTATTAAAATATAATCGAATATAATTAAGTTATAAATAATTGCAATTGATTAAATTTATATCCTTTATTTTTTCTTCAAGTCATACTTATTATATTTTATTATATTTAAAATAGATAATACAATATAGACCGGCCTGTAGGCTTATAGGTTAGACCTTGCGAAAGTGAGCCTACCGCCTTCTTATTAAACAAGCTTTTTCAAGACCCAACCCCAATCTATTTTACGAAATATATGAGATCAAATCTGGCCTGCCGTAGGCCCCTGTAAGCCAGCCCGACCCAATTTCACCCTACTTGCTTGAATTTGATTTTCACTAGTATAAATCACTTTAAACTGAAAAAGAAAAAGAAAAAATACATTCCAAAATTTGCAATTATCTTGGCATAGGACCAATAACATTCAACGCTAGGTAAGGTCCAGATTGATCGTTATATTTTAGCTTTGAGTTTTCTCAGCTGTAATCCATTCCTGAAAAGAAAGGCCACAAATAGTACGTATCAGGTTAGGCTAGTTACCGAATTACGTAATTAGATAGTTAGGTGGTTGGAAGTTGTTAGGGGTTGGATTGATTAGATAGTTAGCCTCTTATTACCAAATGCAATGCTTCATAATTAATCAATTTTCTTTGTCGTAATTAATTTTTAGTATTTCAAATGAGACATAGTCAAGGAATAAGGAGGATATGATGCTTTGTTTATTGTTCACGAAAAAAAATAAGTCAGCTTATACAATGTTAGATCGAAGGGTTAAATAATTTTAGGCAAGTAAATCCAGAGTAAATCACATAAATATTTACCCAACTTAATGTTAGAAAAAAAAAATGTAACACCTACTGTCTTTAGTCTTTTTTGATATCTACCTAATGTTTGGTTGTTGAGGGAATCACGAAATTTTTATTTTAATTCCGCATGCATTGTTTATATAATGGCTTTCATCTATCTTCATAATGAAGCCCAATAGAAACACACACAAAACAAAAAATAACAGTGGAGTTTAATAAACGTGTTGGGCCATTTGAAGATTGGTTAAGGTTGGGCAGGATTTTAGGACCAATTGTGAGGGTTGGGCATGACATTAAGCTACAATGGAAGTTTTGATAAGCCTTACATGGTGGAGTTATGCGAAAATTGTAAGGGTGTAAATGAAACAGATAATTTATTAGGAGTTTATAACCCGGCTTATATCAGGTTAGACTTAACCTATTATATCTAATAAAATAAATTAGGTTCAAGCTTTTGAAAAAGCCTCTTTAGAAAGTAGGCCATGTAGGTTTTATTTTACAAGGCCCGGCCTATAAGCTTAAAGGTTGACCTACATCACATTATTATTATTTTAATAATTTTAAATAATTAAATAATATTATTTAAATTATTTTTCTAACTATTGAATGCCTAATAGATTAAACAAGATAATAGGTTTAGGCCAAACCTTTTGTTTTTAAATATAGGCTATGATATACTAATATTTTATACAGACCAGATCTATTTAAGCTGGAGTTCGAACCAGACCATTTACACTCTTAGCGAAAAGGATAAGGGTTTGTTTGGATGAACTTTTTTTTCTCCAAAACTTCTCAGAAAAAATCTGTTTGGATGCCTGCTTTTAGAGGTGGCAAAACGGACAACCCGAAACAAGAGAAATGGAAAGAGGAGAAATGCTTCGGAAGGGGCCGCAATGGACTCAAAACCACAAGGTAAGGATCAATCTGAACACGGAAGGAGAGGGCAATCCTGATGGTGGAAGCCGTGCATATGTTTCACGCGCGTGAGGGTGCGTCAGTGGGAATTTAGGAGCGCGCCTCGGACGAAAAGAACTGCCTCCTTGTGACGATCACAACTGTGGGTGGCTTGCCGGAAAAAGTGTCGGAAAAGCGATCGGCGGCGGCGGCGGTGGTCAACGGTGGTCAAATGGTGGTCCACAGCTCTAGCAACCTCTGATGATAGTGGGTCTTGCGGCGTTGGGTAGATCGGCTTCTTCTGAGTCCGTTGATGTGTTTTTTGATCAGAACGGTTTCCATAAAACTTTTCCGGTGGAGGACGGTGGTGGCAGACGGTGGTCGGAAACTGACGACAGTGACAATTTTCGGGAAGATTTTATACGGTAGACATAGGGTCTACCGGAAAGATGCGGATCTTGTTAGGCTCTAGATACTATGTTGAATATCAAGAACAAAGAGAGTCTATGTTGACAATTTTCGTATGTTTCAACTACACAGCAGAGAGTCTATTATATAACTTAAAAGAAAGAAAATATAAAGAGATATACATTATCTGAGACTTCTATACTATTATTCTAAACTATCATTTACAACAACATCAACGCACTTTGAATTTGTCACGCAGCTCAAAACTTGCTGGAAGATAGGGATTTGGTCAACATAACAACGTAATGATTCTGAGCTGAGATGCATAGACCCTCATTTTTAGTTGATATCTTTTCCCTCTCAAATAAAAGGTTTCATTCCATATGCTAATTTCTCTGTATGTAAAATTGGATTATGTGACAGTGATTAGGTAACAATGATGTCATTAACATAAGTCAAATAATAGTGCAGATAAAGAAATTGGCATGGGAAAATATAAAAAAAAAATACTGTCAAATAAAGAAGATCTAAATGATAATGCAGATAAAAAGGAAAAAAAATAAAAAATAGAAAAGGACGTCTGAATATAAAAAGTAATTGGCATGAAAAATTAAAAGAATATAAAGAAATTCAAAAATTGACTATCATATAAAGAAAGTCTAAAAGGTAATCAAATTAAAAGACAAGAGAAAAGAAACGCATAAATACGAACGATAATTGTGATTGTGGCTTGTATCTTTTTCTAGTTTTAATTATGTTTAGTTATAATTTAAATGCTTTTTATTAATTGAGTATTTGCTTTCCATCTAAATTTTTTATAAATTGAAAAATAGTCATTTACCGTTAGGTTATCAAGATCGTAATTCTCCTTTATTTTTTTAATAAAATATGAAGGATATCATCCAATAACTCTCTACTAAAATATATCGAGTATGAAGAATATCATCTAATGACTCTTTAAATCCATTCTTTATGAAATGAAATTTATCTTCTCAAATTGAAGAAGTCATTCCAATTGTCTTACAATGTCTGTTACAAGTCTATTCGGAAACTATTTTTTTTAGCATAATAAATCCTTTTTATCCTTAACGTATGTTTAATAAATGAATTATGAAAGTCACATTCTATTAATTAACACTGTGAGGTATATTATACCTTCTTAAATTTGAGGAAAAAAATACATGTAAAGTTAAGGGAATTAATTACATTTTGACTTTTTTTTAAGATCTTGTCCTTTGTGACCTGCTTTCAACAACTCGCACCCAATATTAGTTATTAAACATAATTTTTATACAAATTAAACATATTATTTTTTTACACACACTACTAGTGTAATCCACAACTTCTCATAACTTTGAAGCACAAGACTTCAATTTGAAAGCGCAACACGTTAGATTTCCACCTGAGTGCTAATAAAAAAAGATAGAATGAAAGAGACATGGGTCGCGTACGTGTGCATATCGTGACTCTTTATTTAGGAAGAAAAAAATGGGAAGAATTGAAGAAAAGTAGGATAAGCATTAATGGCTGATTTCAAATACGTTCGAATTTTGAAATCACTTAAATTTAGTTTCAGGACTTAGGGTCACGTCTCTTCTCATATGGGACAGACTTTATGCAAATTAAGAAGTGCATTATGCCAGGAAATATGTTCCTCAAATTGGGGAAAAATAACTACTATGCAAACATCGAACCAAGTTTAATACTACAGATGAACGGTAAAGTGTCTGTAATTTTGGATTAAGATGCGGTGTCAATAATTACTGTTTAGTCCATTGATAGTAGTTCTTGCCCTATCATGGTAGTTCTTGAGAGGAGTTGACACTTGTAATTCAAGTGTGAGTGGTAAGGTTCCGCATTGAAAATAAATGAGCTAAATACAACTAATTCGAGTCTAGCTTTGATGGTGATTTTCCCATCATGGGCTCTGCGTGACCTGCGTGATTCTAGTATAAGAAAGGACCAATAAACTTGATGCTTTATGGTTCAGATGTTGTGTCGACGAGCCCACTTATTATTATGAGTTTATTATTTAACACATTTAATGATGAGTTTTATAATTTTTATTTTGAAGGAGAATTGAAATCTCATGTTGTAGAAATAAAAAGCATGTGTGACCCATGTGTTAGAAAAAATTATATGCAGGACTCATATCAGCACGGAAATCGAAGAGTGCGTAAGAAAATTGTAATTCTCATGTTAAATGAGAATTATAAAGCCCTTTAATGATAATTCTTCTTTAATATGGAGTCCCCACTCCCCATTTACCAAGAACCAACATAACATTTCAATTGGAACCAGTTTAGTGTGTACAAACTCACTCTGGCTACGGATCTTTTTGAGGCATATTCCCATTAATGGGTTTTCTTCTGTCTTCAATCTGATGAAACCTCCCCAAGAATCAGGTGCTAAATGTTAGGTATTTTGGAGCAATTGGGTCCAATTAAAGCAGCAATTATTAAAATGAGGTATATGCCTCAAATTTCAGAGTGTAATGTAAGATGAAACCATTAACCTGAAAGATTTTTGTGCTTGGTCCCTTGGTTTTGGGGCACTACTACACAGTGGACATGATGTATCCACTTATTGCTAAGGCTTGCTGGCAACCCACTTCTTATGGCACCCCATTTTTATTTGATTAGACAACTTCCTTTAGAAGTTCATTGATTAATATATTTGACTACTTTTTTTCTCTTGTTTTTTTCTCCGTTTTTGATAGAAAATTGTTATCTGAAAACTACGGAAATGGAGAGACGACGATAAGCAAGCTTTTTCTTAGCCTCTAGCATGGCAGTGCATACGAATTTAAAATTCCATAGACAATGTCCTAACCAATTATGCACATCCCACTATCCCTTTGTCCAAAGCATGCTTTAGCAGAAAATGACACAGACTCAAATCACATTCCTTAAAAATGAAAAAACCTGGAATTATTTTATCATTTCATTAATGCGTTTATATATCATAGGGTTTATCATCTATCATTTAACATGACCACAAAAAATTTCCTACACTCACAACATTTCGTGGGGCCCGCAGCAAAAAAAAAAAAAAAAAACATGGGCACGCAAAACGAATCTCTATAACATAACACAAACATTTTTCCTACAACATAACTCTTATAATACCCTATATCATATATATAAAAAAACAAATCTGAACTTTCTTTATCAATGTCTTTTTTTTAACTTTTTTTGTTTTGTTTTTCCTTTGACCAACTTTTTTAAAGTATGAACTGATTTACAAAAAAATCATCGAGGTTTTTGCTTGTTATTTTCTTAAAAATGAATAAATAATTGGGCTTACTTTGATAACGAAAAAATGTCTATGCTGTGATATATGTAAAAGAAAAGTTTCCTTTGTGTGTTTCACTGCAAAAGATTATTATTTTTTGTTTTTTTGTTTGCGTTGGTAATATTTGTTTTGGGTACTTAGAAGTATTATTTTAGTCATTACTTATTTGTCTAACTCAAACTCTAAAATTAGATTACTGAATAAAAATATATTAATGATAGTTTGTTGAATTGGTAAAATGAGTTAGATGAAAATTGAAGTCAAAAAATTTAAATATTATTTTTTAATAAAAAATTACGGAAAAGTGATCGTTTTGAATGTATATGCAAATGTATAACACTCAAACACGTCCCTAGGGGTATGAATGAATGGAGAGAGACACGCCCCATTGAATATTAAATATAATATATATATCCCCTTAAAAATATTTTCTTCTTAACACCTTCTCTTTAAAAGTAACCTCTGACTTCTCTCTAGATTTCATCTTCAGCTTTTTTGCATGGCGAAGCTCTATCACTCAAGTAAGTCTCAATATTTGCTTTCTATTTTTTAATTATAGCCATAGATATATTATATGAGTAAGGATATTCTAACTATCAAATTTTTTTACTACCAACTTACTATCCATCACATCACCATTGGATCAAAGAGAGAGAAAATATTAATCTAATGTTGATTAGATAAGTACTAAGTTGGTAATAAAAAAATTTGGTAGAGAGAATATCCCTCTTCATATTATATTAGTGACGTAGGAAATAGTTACAGCTTAGAAAATGGTTAGTGACTTAAGAAATGGTCAGTGACTTAGCAATTGGTTAGTGACGTAAGATATGATTAGAGACCTAACATAATTATATGGAATTGTAATATATGAACATATACTTTTAAATAAAAAATACATTTTAATTTATTTATTTTATAATATTACAGTAGGCAATATTAATATAATATAATATCATATAATTTAATTATAATAAACAATTTTTTTTTTATAGTATTATGTTATGACTGATTTGTCTTCATCTGAGTCATCGCGGTTTGCATCCGATGGTGAGGCCGAGCCTTCCAATCCCTGTACACATGTTCTTCCTCGACCATAAGAGGACACAACGCACCCACGTTTCACAGACCGCGTGGAACGAGGATAAGGTTAGAGGGTTGAAGATCAACGAGGAAAACTACAGGGGGACCTTGTCATGGTGATATTTCAGACATTGTGGCTGACTACCTCACACAGGCCAGTTTCATACATGTGTCGCGTATGCGTCATATTCAGGTATGTAATTTAGAAGGCTCTTTGACCAGTTTGGGACTTTTGCCATTTAAATTTATGAATTTGGTATCTGGATGAGAGAAATTACCGGCTGGGGTCTTTAAGTGCCGCGGGGGGACCCAATGACTCTAAATGACGCCCACAGTCCCATGCGGCACTCATGTGATATTTTTTTTCAGACGCAGTGCCGCCCCCACCCCCCATTAGAACTAATTCTTTTTTTATTATTACTTAAGTGCCGCCCAACACCCCCCAACGACACTCTTTTAAAATTAAGGATGTTTTAATTTTTTGAGTGTCACCCCATCCATGGCTTCTGATGCATCTTCTGGTCCAAGTCATGTTCATCTTCTATGTATAAAGAGTGAGGGAAGTTATGCCTTGGATGTCACAGAGCATGCAGAAAATGCTCGTGAGAAGATCCTCTCGGCCAAGAGAGCCACCAAACAGTTAAGGAAGACAAGATATGAAGGAATGGTTGAAAATGAAGAACAGGACTCACTGCTTGTAGCAGATAAATTAAAAATGAATTAAGAACATTTGTTCCACGCTATCAGCGTCAATCCCACGCTATAAGCGTGAGTCTTCACTTTGGCCAGTCCTCATTTTTTTTCCAGATTTGTTTGCTTTTCCTACAAAATGAGCATAAAATCAGTTGAACACTCCTGAAATTGGAATTTAAGAATTACAACAAGAAATGTTGCCTTTTTAATGAGGAATAGTTCATTATTTTTTCTCTTTTTGGCTTGAATTTACTTATGTGCTGAAGGCACATCACCTATTGACGGGCAAGTAGTTACTAGACATACTGCTTTGGATTGGTCCGCCAAGTGTGAGCAGGTTTTTGGTCATGCGCCCATTGCTGGCGAAGACATATTTGGTGGCGATCTATGTATTTCATACCTTGATAGATTGTATGCCCATTGGGGTCCAGTTGCCTAAGATCTTGAGGAGGTGAGGCGTTACACTAGGGCGCACATTTTGCGATTATTAGGGTCATATATTCACACCAACTGGCTAAATATGCATAAGATTCCTCCCAATCACCATACAACATTGCCATTTCTTTATGCTTCGCATACCTTGCCTTTTAATATGAAACTTTGAATCCATAAAAATGAGTGATCCTCTCTTGAACTAGTGCAATTGAGACTGATGGTTCCTCTTTTATCATCTCTAACAATCAAATTGTAATGTACACATTAACACAAACAAAGGTATATGAACCAATTTTTAAATATATTATATTGAAATAACATACCTACTACATGTGATGCAATAAACATCAAAATCAAGTTGTCCGTGTTCTTGAGAAATATGGTCATTCAAGCAATTGTGATCCCCACCCCATTTCGTAATCTTCCAATCTTCACCATATGTTGGGTTTATTTCCCTGACCCTCCATGGGCAACTCTGCTCAAGCGTGTAACATTTCATGCTTAATTTGTAGGCATGCTCTCAACCAAAATTTCTTCTTGATGCTCCTTCATGAGGTTGTGCTTGATTGCCATCTGAGCCTATTTTTTGGATGTAGATTCCTGGTTAATAAATAACTTTCCCCCTAATTGCCATAGACCTTGGATTGAACCCGAACCCTCGATATATGATTCTTGTTCCTTGGATGATCCTAATCAATATATGTGTAATGTGGAATTTCATCACAAAAAGGAGTAACGACATCATCACCTGCATGTACTAATTAATAATAGTAATAACAAAAATAAATTACATCAACAAAATCATATATGCATATATGAGTTGTTTCCTAACATACCGTCAGGATGTTGTGGTATTTGACTCGAGGCCATGTTATGATATTCTACGATTCGAGACTCCCCCAGATCATGCCATGGCTGGATTTGAGTAGCGAACCTGCGACATTCTTCATCATTGTCCGAAGCACTCCCATCCTCCGCAAGAAGATGATCCTCCATTGCGATATTTTTCTCATCGTCATCCTCATAGTCGTCATCCATAACCCAAGTAGGGTCATGTTCATCTTCCTCAGACATGTTAACAACTGGAGCAGCAGACGATGATGCATTATGTGCAGAAGTACAAGCAACTGACCTCATAGGTAAAACAACATCCTCCGCTCTAGCAATATCCACATACAAGTCTAAGAAATCTTTTCTAGACTGGTTGAAGAATTCTTCCATTACCATATCTATGTCTTTGTCGTCCACCACTTGCAAACTAATGTATTGTTCAGATTGCCATAATCTTGTCGTGACCAGAGTGATCGATTGTTATCTTTGAGACCTAATTTTTGGCGAATTTTCTGATGCAATTCTACAACTGTTGAGTTTCGCTTAATATGTTATGGTCTTTTCTCACCTTCAAAAACTACACCGCGACGACCTTCCACTTTCCTACCATTATAATATAGAACAACACAAACAAAATCAGAATTTGAACTCATTCTTAAAAATAATGATGAAAAACACAAAACAGAATATGAATAAACAAGTGAAAAATGTATGTAAGAGTATGGATTGATGATGGAGAAGAGTTGTGCAGAATGTGGAGAGGAGAGAGGTTTAAATAGGGAAGAATTGGGTCACTCACCCTCCATTCAGGTCACGTTCCCCCTGTGGGGCGTGTCTCTCTCCTAGAACCCACCCCCTGTATAGCATATCTCTCTAACTGGTCGCGCCCCTTGTGTGACGTGTTTGAGTACTATACATTTGTATATACATTCACAATGATTACGTTTCCGTAATTTTTTATAAAAAAAAATAATATTTTCTTTGTCAAAAATAGAGTATAGTTACTCACACACTTATGCATACACTATTTCATATTTGCATAATTTTTATCCTTTGCTTAAGGCAAGTCCTATGTATATAACATGTATTCTAATTTTTTCACCTATACAAGAATGTAAGTAGATGTATATAAAAGTGTGTACAATAAGGCTTTTTATTTTATCAAAATATATAAAATGTATTGAATTTGATATTTGCTTGTGCCAACCATAGTGGAATCTTAATTAGAAATATTCAAAAATTTGTAAATACTCATTTGATTGGGGAAGTTAGATACTTAGAAAGGTTGGGTGGCATGCATGATTATGTTTTACCCACACCGACACAGGACACGATACGATACTCTGATATGTTAATTCTAAAGAATGTTAAAATTTAACATGTTAGAATACGTTTTGACATTAAATAATATTTTTGATTTATGTAGTGTATATTATATTTAATATTCAATAATTTAACAAAACTTATAATACCCATCAATTTTGCAAAGAAATATAAGATGTAAATATTTACTAATTATATTTTCAAATTGAAAATCTCTAATACACTTAAATGAGATTTATTCGATATCTATTTTTAATTTTTATTTTATTAATTTGGTAAAATATCAATTAATTTTTTCATGAAATATAATAAAATTTTAAATATTATATAAATATCAGAGTGTGTCAGAGTGTTGGGAAGTATTGCGGTGTCGAACACGATATTTTAGGTTTTTTGAAGTTTCGGTGCAACATAATGCATGATAGCCCAAACATTACTTGACTACAAAATAAAAAATAAAAAATTCACTTCCTTGAATTGAAAATATGTATATATGGAGAAGGATCATTTGACTCCAGAGTGAGATTTAAAAATCTTACTCCTCATCTTAGCCATTGATATCCGTTCATCTAACGGTTATCATTTATTTGAAATTAATAATTAATTAATTGTTATAACTTATTAAATTATTACCGTTAGATGAATGGAAATCAATGGCTAAGATGAGGAGTAAGACTTTTAAGTCTGTGATTTAAAAGATCCTTCCCCTGTGTATATTAATGTCAATTTCTTTTGATATCATATTAAGTTATTTATAAATAAAATAATTCAATGTTAACATGGATCAACTATGAAAACTTGTGATTTACTCGTCTAACTAATGAATGAGCGATACAATATTTTTTGACAAATGGAATACAAACCATTAATTAGGCTGCATCTTAGTTAAATGGATCTACTTAAAAAAAAAATTAGTCAATTTTTTTTTAAATCATAAACAAAAATTAATTGGAATAATGTAAAAAAATTAATATAAAATTATTATTGTAAACATCATTTATCAATTTAAACTTTTGCATTAAACTGATTATATTACGTAATGTTAGCTTATGACTAAATAATTAGATGTTTCCTTTTACCAAAAAAAATAAAATAATTAGATGTTCGCTTACCAAAAAAAAAATAGATGTTCGAGTTAAATTTGTCAATAATTTGAAACACTTAAAATAATTATATGAATCATATTTATCTGAGAAAGTATTATTCTAAATATGAATTGGATTCTTTTTTAATATTTGAGTAATAAAATTGAGCCTCAATCAGGGTGACACAGACTATAACTTAAGAGAAACTTTTATTTCCTCCCCCAGTTTTTATGAAAATTTAAGATTAATTTTTTACTTTATTAAAGAAGCTATGATTTTAACTTATAAAGAATTAGATCAACCTAAAAGCTCAATATTTTTTTAGAGATATTTCAATCGGTTCATCATTTCACGATTAGTCCGATTCAATATGGATCATGGGATTAAAGTTTTATATAAAGAATTAATTCAACTCAAAAATTTAAGCTATTAGATAATGACCTTTTTAATAATTTATATTATACTCTAACATACCTCTCATAACAGACTCTATTAAAATTTAAAAGATAAATAATGCATAACGTAAAGAATCAAGAATCTAAAAATTTAATTGATGAGGTCCTATTCTATGAGATAACTGATCTTGGGTTTAGTAGCTGTAGCTCCACCAACGTGAATCAACTGGGAATTC
>JAVKPL010013076.1:0-70513 GCA_032173675.1 Gastrolobium villosum | reverse complement strand
AACCTGCCATATTGTATTGTATTATATTATTTTGGAATGGCTAGGTTTAAATTGGTATATTCTATTTTTATTTTATTTGGTATGGAAAATTTTTTGATGTGTAAGCTATGATGCTTTTTTGGTACATACAATGATTCCTTTCAAAATTAAATTTACTTGCTGCTATACATATTGGGAGGTGAATAATGACATAAAAAATTGCTACTGGTTACAGGTTAACTCTTCTTTGAATTAAATTAAATTTTTTATTTATATTATATCACCACAAATAATTTAATTTTACAGGAAAATGACGCGTACTAAAAGATTCATTGCAAGGAATCAATCCACAAGCTCCACTACTCATGCACTTGAAGGTCAACATAGGCAGCCAAGCACTGAACAAGAACATAATTCAAATTTGATAGGTACTAGCCAAGGATTACATACTCAGCCATATGTATTGGCAGTCCAGCAAGAACAAATTTCAAACCAATCTCCACAAGATTTTGATCCATCTCAGCCACCTAATCAAAGACCACCAATAAACCATCCGAAGAGGACATGCAACAAGTACTGGGTTGTTGATGTCTTAGCTGAGAATGGAACAACTAGTGAGGAACGATTGCGGGTAAGGGATGTTTTGGTACTTCCTCGTCACAAGAGAGTGGTTGTGGAATGGAATGAGGATACCCCACCTATTGGAGATTCGGGGGGACTTCTCCATGGATTTTGGGGACATATTGCATGTGATCCCAAAATATTCCCCATATGTTATGATAGATGGCCGAATGTACCTCCACTGTATAAGGAAGCTGCTTGGAATAGCACTATTAAGGTATGGATGATATTTAAATTTCCTAAGTTGTAAAATAACTGTTGTATAATGTTTTTAATTTTTTTGCAGGAAAAATTTGCACTAGATAGTGAATACCATTACAACTATTGTATGCAAAATATGGGAAAGAAATGGAAGGATAGCAGGTATAGGATCTGCCATGAATTTTACAAGAAGGATAAGACATATGAGGAAAACCTTGGGAATTATCCTCAAGGCATCACAAGAGAGAATTGGGCTGGCTTTTTGCAATACAGATTAAGTGATAAAAGGAAGGTAAATATGAGAAGCCATACATATTGTTGTATAATTTTTTTTTACCTCCACTAATTTTTTTAATTTTTTTGGACAATGCAGAAATACAGTGAAATTAACACTGCAAATAGGAGAAAACAAACTATCCCGCACACAATTGGTGCGAAAACCTTAGCAAGGCGTAAGAGGGAGTTGGTATGATCTTTTGCCAAATTCCTTGCATTTAGATGCTTTTGATATTACTTTAATATTCTTTTAATATATAACTCATTCACATATTGTCATTGTTGCAGGAAATAGAAAATGGCAGAAAATATTCTAGGGGTGATATGAATGTTATTTCTCACATCAAAAGGGATGGTTCATTTGTCTGTGAAGAAGCTATGCAGAAGAATGTGTGATTTTTTTTTGTTATTTTTTTTGAAAAAAACCATTTATGTTTCTTTATATTATACATGTAACTAGATCTCATGTTTATATGTAGGATCAATTATTAGCAGAGATGCAAGAAGGACAGTATGATGAAGATGCATATGTATCCGTTTTTGGGAAGGAACACCCAGGCCGTGTTAGAGGTATGGGATTTGGGGTGGTTCCATCGCAGTATTGTAAATCGTCAAGCGGTTCAGGATCGTCATCTACTACTATTCCAACGCCAGCTGAATACAATGCCCTGAAAGAAGAATTGCAAAGTATAAGAGGTAGGATGGCAGAATTTGACACGATGAAAGCGCAAATGGCTGCATTTATGCAAAGTTTAGGAGCTCAATTACCTTATAATTTTTCATTTAACCAGGTAAATTTTGAATTCCCTTCTATCTCATGTTTATATGAGGCAGCCCTATAGAGTTGTATACAATATGTATTTTTTTATCATTGTAAACATGGTGATTGTATACTTATGCTCCTTTGCTTAAACATGTTGTATATGATCATTGTAAAGAGGGAACCATATTGTATACATTCGTATTGCTTAATCATGTTGTTTAGCTGCCTAATATTTTGCTTCTATATTGGACATGAGGAAGAACGGTTGCCTCATTTTGTCAGATTGGATATGGATAGGGGTGGTAAACGGGCCAGGGGCCTTTGGCTCGGCTCGTAAAAGCCTGAGCTCGTTTAATAAAAACTCGTGTTGGAACCAGGCTTGGACTTGTATAAAAGCTCGTTTAATAAAAAGGTCACAGGCTCTAATTCAGAAGCTCGGCCTTAGAGCCTCCCAGGCTAGCCTAGTATATAAATATTTATTTATATTTTTTATACTTCTTGTAATAACACTCTCTCATATCAATTTATTTCACCCCATTTTATTGGTTTAACAGACATTTTGAATGATTTTGTTATATATCATGCTATTTGGATATATATTGAATTTATGTATTTTTATGGAATTACTAGTGTTGTTCTATATTATCCTTCATCTTCCTTTCACACAAACAAACCCACAAAAACTCATTTGTTCCACCGTGCATTGCTTGTTTGTGTCAATTTAATTTTTTATTTTTATTTTTGTTGGCACTTTTTTTATAATGGACTAAGATAATATAACGTGTTATCTACCTTCTCTCACTTTAATCTTTATTTATTTATTGTAGACTTTGTAAATTATTGCTACAAATTGGAAGTTAAGGTTTCTATCTGGAAATTAATTTTTTTGTGCAATTTTATTCTCTTATTTTTATTCTTTAACATGCTAACAGGCTAAGACAGGCTTCACACAGGCTTTTATTTTTTGTAAATAAACCAGGCCACATGCCAGTATTATATTCGTGACAGGTAACAGACTAAGGCCAGTCGGACACGTTTAAATACAGGCTTGGCCCGTTAAGATCAAAGCTCGGCTCGGCTCGGCCCGTTAACACCCCTAGATATGGATATTGGAATTATATTCATAAGAAAGAGAAAGAACATGACACTTGATGTGTAACTGCTACCACTGTTTCTAAGCACTGTTTCCTTGAGCGGTTTAGTTTGTTTTTAAGCATACAGGTTTCTGCAATATTGTTTTGAACCATATTATGAACACTTGATGTAACTGCTACCACTGTTTCTGTGTCTGATGTTAATGCTGGAAATTCTTTTATTTGAACTTTCTTTGTTACTTGTGTGTGAAACTTGTAAATTTAGTATGTCTCATTTATTCTTTTTTCTTTTGCATTAGGCTGCAGACTTGGGATCTCCGGGACTCAGAAGATCCTCTAATGGTAGTTATGACCCACATTGTGAAGAACCAAATGCATCACCTCTTGCTCAACGTCCACCACCAGCACCAGAATCTTAAATTTGAAGTTAGGATATCTATTTATCTGTCAATCCATGTTTGGACACTTTTTGCTTTCTGGATATAATCTAGCTACATGACATTGTGCATGGATTTCTTCCTTGAATGGTTGTTAGTTTTCTGGATTTTTAACTGTTGACATTTCTAGTTAAGTACCTAGGTTATGGTTGTTGAATATACACTAATAGCTAAGGTTGTTAGGTTATTACTCCTTCAATGAATGTATGCATATTTACATTCTCGTTTATTAATGGATATTTTTTGCTCTTATTCTTAAAATTTTAATTACTTTTTTTGTTGGAGATTGTAAATTTAACTGTAGAATAGTTAACCTTAACCAAAATAAAAAATGATGTAAAAAAGAAAAAATTTATTGAAAGTGTCGGATAAAAATTTAACTTCAATTGACGAAAATACTGCATATTAAAAGTGCCAGATAAAAAAAAGGCCCCATTTATACATGCAGGTGGTTAACAACAACCGCCTGAGAAAGATTAATGATATTTAAATTTTAAAAAATCGCCACAGAAACCGCCTGGAATTATTAATTGTAGGCGGTTCATAAAACCGCCTTTTAAAGGTTGACCGGTATATTTGGATGATAATTCAGGCATTTCCACCCGTCGCAGTGACCGTCGAAGTTTAACTGAAGCGGTTGGTCCAGCGATTTCGTCTAACCGTCAGAGAATGACCTCTCGACTGAGTTATCTCCGACTGTTGAGGAACCGTCGAGTTGTTCAAACAGAGGCGGTTTAAACCGCCAAATATTGGAAATAAAACCGCCTCTGAATGCTCTGTTTCTGGTAGTGGGGGAGGGTACTTTCTTTTAAAATTGGGTTTACATCAGTAGAAAATTATGGATCAATCATTAAAGGGAAATGATATTGTGTTAACCAAATAATGTTACTACCAATGTTACTACCACATCTTAATCATTGATTTCCGCCAATCAACGGTTATCATTATTCAAATCAAACTCATTAATTAATTATTGATTCGCAATAAATGATAATCGTTGATTGACGAAAATCAACGGTTAAGATATGGTAGTAACATTAGTAGTAACATTATTTGGTTGTCACAGTATCCTATCTCATCATTAAATATGTCTGCATATTTGATGTCATGAATTGTAAGTTGGATAGGCTCCAACAGTTTTTCTAATTTATAAGATTTAATGTAATGGGTTGGACGTGAGAAATGACAATGTCTCTCTCTCCGTTCTTTCTCTCTCATTCTTTGAAGATTAATGATATTTGTATGGGTTTTATAAGAGTTATGTTATAGAAAAAGTGATTATGTAATGCTATAGAAATTCGTTTTGTGTGCCAGATTTTTTTTTTTGCTACGGGCCCCACAAAATGTTGTGTGTAGGAAATTTTTTATGATCATCTTAAGTGATAGATGATAAACCCTATTTGTATATTTCGACTTTATTCTCAAGTGCTAGCTCTGAAGGACCTCCTATAGTCTACAAGATTATGCCTAAATAGTTTTGATGATGTCAAAGCATGAAGAACTCATTTGAAGATGCTAAAGTTTCGGGTTAGATAATTTTTAGATTTTTTTGTAACACATTAGATATATCACTAAGCATGATTCCAAGCTCCATTGCATTTCATTGCATAACATGTATTTAGCTATGTTGAGTGACTTAATAAAAAACAAATTAAAAAATAAAAATAAATTAAATAAATAGGTCTATAAAAATAAAATCCAAATCAATTAAAAAAATGTTTTAATAAAAAAAATAGGAAAAGTATATTAAAATTTTTTTTTAATAAAAACTAAATTTTCTGTTTTACTTTGCTGAATTTTTGAGATCTCTTGAGGTAATATTTTAATTCTTGTTTTGAGCAAGCTTTGGTATAATCTTGATACTTGATATTGTTGATTTAATTTTCTGTTTTCGTTTTGATATATTGTGAGTATTTCAATTTCTTTGTTTTGATTTTAAGTGAGTATAGTAGAAATCTTGATGCTCTTTGTGTAAGATTTGTGTTTCTAAATTTTTTCTAAAGATTGAAAAAATAAGAAAAATAAATAAATATTAAATCTGAATTTTTGTTATTGTTATAGTGTTTTAATTCAGATTTTTTGTTTGGGATTTATTGTTTAGAAACCTAATCTTGAATTGTTTTAGAAATTTTATTGTTGAAATATTAAATCTGAATTTTCTGTTTTAATTTAGATATATTGTGATTAAAATTCAGATTTCTTGTGGTTTATTAATAAAACATTTATCTAGAACTAATTCTGAATTTTTTGTGAAATTTTGAGAGAAATTAACATTATGACTTTTCTGGATATAGTGTGATAATTTTCTTTTAAATCAGAATTTTTAGTGTCCATCATTTAGATACTTGATACAAATAAATACAAGTTCCTTATTGCTGAAAACTTGTAGTTTGTGATACATATAATTGTGCTCTAAATTTTCTGCATACATCATAACATTTTTGGAGCTTGTTGTTGTGTTTTATTTGATATATCAAATGTGATAGGACATTGTAATAGGTTGATAAATTTTCTGTTATGAATTTGAGATATTGTATTGGTCGTTAAAGTGGAGTTGTTGAATGTTGGAAAATCAGTCCTAGGTGTGTGGGTGCAATCGTGTGGGTTGGCGACCTTGTGCTTGGCTTGAGAGTGTGTCTCAAGGCCTGGAGCCTCCAGAATCCACTAGGGAAAGTGGAGGTCTTGTGTGAAAGGAGTTGGTGAATGTAACACCCCGTATATATCCGGTAATGTTATCATAATATCGTATTAAGCTGCGCTTAATTAAAAATGCGGAATATCTTTTTCTTTTCAATTATGATGTCATTATCATTACCAACTTGCTTATTAATCAATTAATAAAAACATTGCCTGTATGTAATTGCAATAAAACAGCTAACTGAAATACCTCATTAAATAAATAACATAAGCATTAGTCTCTAGTCACGGAACTACAACACGTAGACCGGACCAACTATCAGTTTATACAACCCAGCTCAAAGCACTAACAGCAGTGATATGGACAATCCCCACGCTCACACAAATAAGGCAACAAAGGCCAACATCAGTCTCAACATCAACAATGTAATAATAAAGGTGCGAAAAACATAAACAACATCCAATCCAGTCATGCTATCATCAAAGCAGTAATAACATAATCACCAACCAAGCTCTAGCCTCTTGCCGCCAGAGACATCAGCCCCCATACTACCTGAACCTGAAATAAGCATTCCCCAAACGTGGGGTGAGATCTCTAAACAAGAAATCTCAGTAAGACAAGGGGTCCTCAAGGATCTTCCACCCCAAGCTCACTTACATGTGCAATATAAGTTTAAAAGCAGTTTATCATCATCAGTTCTAAAACAGTGCAATGCAGTAGATAATCATGTCATGCGTGTCAATACTATTCTACTGGCCAGAGAAATGCAGGAATACGTCTATCTCCTACATATAGTGCAAGACGCCACTTGCATCCACCCTGGATTACCGTATTGTATGACGCCACATACTCAGGCTTACCGTCAAGATGGAACAACACATGCATATTAAAAGCCATTACATGTAAAGTTCAATCAACATTTCATATATCCAAAAGCATGTAACACAGCATGCATATAACCATACCCCCATGGGACATGGTGGAACCACAACATGGCTAAACCGAGGACACAAAAGCTTACATTGCAAGCTAACGCCCAAAGCCAAGATTCCACAGCTCAAAGTCCAAACACAGCAGAATCACAATCTGATATGAACCAACACTATATCAATAATTATGCACCATAAGCATACAACTTAAAGACAACGCCTTTCTTTTACGTTTTACGTCTTAAGGCTCCATACCAAGCCATAAGCCCTTAATCACTTGATTCTGACTTATTTCATTAATTACAGAAGTTCCACTTCATCAATCTAGGGTCCACAAACCCCCAATAGCCTATTGTATGCATAGTAAAGCTACTGTTCTTCGAAATCCCATAATATCCGGATATTCCTCGGGGCATATCCGGATATGTAATATCCGGATATCTCACTGACCATATCCGGATATACAATATCCGGATATCCAGATCCCCATATCCGGATATCCAATATCCGGATATCTGTTTGACAAATATCCGGATATTTCGCGACAAAATGCAGTTTCTGCATTTTGCGAAGATATCCTTCCAAGGTTCCATTTTTAACACCTCAACACGTTAAAGCATGCATTTTTAGGCACATTTAGGTTTACCTACCAGTTCGTTACTTGCTTAACCCCTTTACATGCAAAGACTTCACCTTTAAGCAACAAAAACTCATGCTCAAGTGAGGGAACTTACCCAAAGCTTCAAAATAGAAACCAAACAGCTCTTGGAGCTCACAACCAGCTCCCAAAATCTGACTTGAAAGGGTGCACGAAAATGCACAACAAGGGGTCATTTCTACACAAAGGTTGACACTTTGAAGCTCACAAGCCAAGAAGAAAGCTCCAACACTACAAACCACCAACTCAGCCCCTTATGCAACCACAACATAGCCCCAACACTCAGAAGCAAGGCCACAAACACCCTCTCAATGCTCACTCTCACTCACCACAAGTGTTTAGAAGAGAAAGTGTGAAGAAATGGTGAAGGCAAGAGGAGGAGACACCAAGTCAGCAAAGAGACCCTCCCTCAGCAGCCACTCACGCTCAAAATTCTGTTTCCTAGGGTTATGTGCCTCAGTATGCATATATATAGCCACAAGGCCACTTAACGCGCATTATTAGCATTAATAGCTACGCAAAAGATTTTAATCCCAAACTTTGGAATCTTAACCTACTCATTTTTCTAAGATTTATCATATTTTTATTTTATTTTTCGGAGCACCTTTCCGGTATGCGCTTTTCCATAGCCAATATCAGTTCTGGCACCAGTACTCATTATTTTGACTTGAAACTTGTTTTACAAGTTCTACATATTATTCTAGTAATTATCATGCACTCATTATAATTTTCCGGGATACTTTTTCGGTATGCATTTATATCGACTAGCAGAACCGGTATCTGCACTTTTCTTCCGAAAAGCGACTTTCAACATTCTTACCCATTAATTATAATTATTAAAGCCTCATAATAATTATTAAGGTCAATTATGGAATTATTTCCTAATTTCACATAATTAATTAATTAAATCCCTTAATTAACGGTGCAGGTTCTTATAGTGAACTCCGTATGTTCAGATTGAGAGTATTCTCAGAGTTTGGAGCAGTGTAGGCACTAGGAAGATTTTTGATATCTTGTTTGATTGCTTGTGTTACGCGTGTTTGTAAAACAAGTAAACTTGTGATAAATAAAATATCTGCAGTTACTTCAGTCTGGACGTAGCACCCTACTCAGGCTTAGTGGGTGTAAACCAGGATATATCGTGTGTTCTTATCTCTATGATTTAATTTCTGAATATTTTGTTTAGAGACTTAAAGTAACACTGATTTCTGGTTTAAAAGTGTTGTAGCAGAATTAATATTTTTTAAATTTGTTTAAGAAAATTACATTGCTGCGTATAAATTGCTAAGGTATGATTTCTGTTACTACATTGTTCTTAGCATTGTGAAAAATTATTTTGGGCATATAGGGATTGAAGAAAAATTGTGTGATTGTTTACTGAATTGAAATAGAAATATAAATTGATGTGGTGATTGAGCTTAATTGTTCAACTTTGTCTAGACTTTGCAAATTTAAGGATCTACTAAGAAAAAGTTTTTGAAAAAGTTTAGAACACCTATTCACCCCCCTCTAGGTGTTCCGTAAGCGTCCTGTGTACGGAGCCAATTGCCCAACAAGTGGTATCAGAGCTTCGTGCTCTGAGTGATTGGCTATCTGCCAAAGAGTTAAAGATCCCATGGCTTCTTTCCGTCAGGATATTCCTCTTGAGGGTGGTTCCACCAACCGTCCTCTGTTTTTCAATGGGATTGACTATCCCTATTGGAAAACTCGGATGCAGATTTTGCTTGAGTCAATAGATCTTAAAATTTGGTATAGTGTAGAGGAAGGATATCAGCCTCCAACCACACTAGATGACAATGGAAGAACTGTGCCTAAAAAACACACGGATTTTACTAGAGATGAATTAGAGAGAGCCCAATACAACTCATAAGCAAAGAACTTAATAGTTAATGCACTTGGCAAAGACGAATACTACCGAGTATCTTCATGTAAGATTGCAAGTGAGATGTGGCTTATTCTAGAAACAACTCATGAAGGTACTAGTGAAGTAAAGCGTTCTAAACAAAATGCATTATCTAGAGAGTTTGAGCTTTTTGAGATGCAAAAGGGTGAATCTATATTTGACATGCAAAAACGTTTTATGCATATAATTACTTCAATTAATGCTTTAAATATTTTCCATGATGGTGAACGGTTAGTTAACAAAATTCTAAGATGTCTTACTAAGGAATGGGATGCAAAGACTTCTGCAATCTATGAAGCTAAAGACCTCTCCACAATGTCAATAGCTACCTTATTTGGAAAGCTTCAAGAATACAAGTTGGAGTTAAACAGAAGGGCTAACTGTAAGCTTAACAAGAAGAAACAAAAGGGATTAGTTCTCAAGGTATCATCATCTCATTCAAAGGAAAGTAAGGAAAGTACTGATACATCATCAAGTGATTCAAGCACTGGTGAAGACGATGAAATGACAATGCTTTTGAAAAAATTTAACAAGTCGTTCATCAAATTCTTCAACAAGAAGTTCAACAAAAGAAGAAGAAGAGATGCTGGCCAAAGAAGAAAAGACAACAATTCAAGCAATGCAAGCTCAAACAATGATTATTTTGAGTGTGGAAAAGAAGGCCACTTCCAAAAGGACTGCCCGAACAAAAAGAATAAATATGAAAACGGCAAATTCAAGAAAGCTAAAGGCAAAAAGAAAAAGAAAGCCTACATGGCATTCTCGGATGATTCATCAAGCTCATCAAGCTCCTCAAGTTGTGAAAAAGAAAACTTGTGCTTAATGGCAAATCTAGAGGATGAACATACCGAGGTATACTCTTGTCACTCTTCTAACTCTTTATGTGATAGTAGTTCATGTAATAATTCTAACTCTATGTGTGACACTAGTTCATGTGATACTTCTTCTATGATTGGTCCATCTTATGATGATCTATTATATGCTTATAAATGTCTGCAAGTTGAAAATGAAAAATTAACATCTAAGGTTGAGAAAATTAAAAAGGAGAAAAATAACTTGCAAAACAATGTTGATAGCTTAACAACCATTGTAAATGATCTAATGAAAGACAATGAAGATCTTAAAAATGAAAATCTTTTTATGAATTGTCTTGTTGGATCATGTGATGATGTGAATCCCCCTTCCACTATTTCATGTGCCAAATGTGCTGAATTATCTAATGAAGTGGATAGGTTGAAGGTAATGGTTGATAGAATGACTAGTGGGATAGACAACTTGAATGTCCTCCTTGGTAGACAAAGGGTTGAGTCTACTAAATATGGACTTGGTTTTCAAAAACCTCCCTTTGCTCAACCAAGAAAAACAAACCATTATCCCCCTAGGTTCATGTCTAAGCTACCATTTAAGAAATATAGATATTGTTGCATGAGTGGTCATCTTGTATATCAATGCAATATTAAGAAATATGGCCTAAAAGGAACAAATCTTAAGTGGATTCCTAAGAGGACTATAAATGTGAGCAACATTGCTTCAACATCTTATGGACCTCAACCTAACACATCTATCATGTTCTTTAGCCCCAAGGTAAAGAACATGATATATGTTCCTAAGAAGACTTAGTAGATATGTATGTATCATGTGCCATGGACTGTTTTATTGTTATATTTTTTTGCACATGATAATATCTAGTCACTACTTAATATAAAAGAAGCATGTATGGACTGTTTTGAACTATCTTTTGATGCACATGCTTAGTATAAATATTGTGCTTAATTGTATCATGCTTCTGCCTTAAAAATAATGTTGTTAAGTTGTTAAATTCTCCATAAATCATTTATACACAATTCTGCCCAACTTGGACAGCAATGATATTTGTGAAATTTCCCTCTTGAATAATGCTCATTTGTGCTTAATATTGCAATACTAATACATAGGACTATTTTGCTTTAGTGTATGTATCAATACTAACATGTAAGGACTCAAAAGAACAAAGGGTACCAATAGATCATATTACTTTTCTTGTGTTATAGGTTTGTTTTAGAGCAAAAAGTACTAAATGGTATTTGGATAGCGGTTGCTCAAGACACATGACTGGAGATCTTTCAAAGTTCTCAACACTTCATAAATGGGAACACGGGAATGTCTCCTATGGTGACAACAACAAAGGGAAAATTCTTGGCTATGGTAATGTAGGTAACTCTTCAACTATATTAATTGAGAATGTGTTGTATGTTGATGGGTTGAAACATAATCTCCTTAGCATTAGTCAATTATGTGATAAAGGCTTTGATATAAAATTTAATACTTCCACATGCATAGTTGAATCTAAGGATGATAAAAATGTTAGACTCATTGGACATAGATGTGATAACATTTATATGATTGACCTTGATAGTATGTCTTCTCTTGAGCCTAAATGTTTAGTCTCTAAAGATAATGATGCATGGTTATGGCATAGATGACTAGGACATATTGACATGAGTCAACTAAATAAGGTAATAGCCAAAGATCTAGTAATAGGTCTACCTAAGCTTAAATTCAAAAAGGATAGAGTGTGTGATGCATGTACAAAAGGCAAGCAATTGAAAACCTCTTTTAAAAGTAAAAATGTGGTTACTACCACACATCCCTTGCAACTTTTGCACATGGATCTTTTTGATCCTACTAGAACTAAAAGCTATGGTGGAAACTACTATGCATTTGTGATTGTGGATGATTACTCTCGATTCACATGGACTTTAACTTTGAAACATACAAACGATGCTTTCAATTCTTTTGAAAAATTAGCGAAAGTCCTTATGAATGAGAAAAGTGTAAATATTGTTTTCATTAGGAGTGATTATGGTGGAAAATCTAAAAATCATGATTTTGAAAAATTTTGTGAAAATAACGGTATAAGTCATACTTTTTTTGCTCCTAGAACCCCACAACAAAATGGGGTTGTGGAAAGGAAAAATAGGACATTAGAGGAACTAGCAAGGACAATGCTCAATGATAGCAATGTTCCTAAAGACTTTTGGGGAGATGCAGTTAGCATTGCTTGCTATATTTTGAACCGTATCCTTTTTAGAAAAATTCTAAATAAAACCCACTATGAACTCTATAAAGGAAAAAAACCCAATGTTTCACACTTTTGTGCCTTTGGTTGTAAATGTTTTGTATTGAATAATGGAAAAGACAACCTAGGTAAGTTTGATTCCAAATCCGATGAGGGTATTTTCCTTGGTTATTCTTTATCTAGTAAATCATATAAAGTGTTTAATAAAAGAACTATGATTGTTGAAGAGTCAGTACATATTACTTTTGATGAATACTATGATCCTGCTAATGTCCGCGAAGGGCAAGTGTTGAAGATGATATTGCAGGTGAATTTGAAAAGATTTCATTAAATGACCAAGAGGAAGCTCAAGCACAACCTGAACAATCAATAGCTCCTCAAATTGAAGAAGAACCCCTACGACCAAGTAGAAAAGTAGCATTAAATCATCCACTTGACCAAGTACTAGGTGATGTTAGACAAGACTTAACTACTAGACGTTCTTTGAGAAATTTATGTAATAATTGTGCCTTTGTGTCTCAAATTGAACCTAGTAATATTCATGATGCATTAAATGATGAATTTTGGATTAATGCTATGCATGATGAATTAAATCAATTTGAAAGAAATTGTGTATGGGAATTAGTTCAAAAACCTAAGCACCAACAAGTAATTGGAACAAAATGGGTGTTTAGAAATAAGTTGGATGAAAATGGAATTATTGTTAGAAATAAAGCTAGATTAGTGGCACATGGTTATAGTCAGGAAGAAGGCACTGATTATGATGAAACATATGCACATGTAGCTAGGCTAGAAGCTATTAGGCTATTGCTTGCATATGCATGTGTGCATGATTTTGTGTTGTATCAAATGGATGTTAAAAGTGCATTTCTAAATGGCTATATTAATGAAGAAGTGTATGTTAAGCAACCTCTTGGATTTGAAAATTGTGAAAAGCCTGATCATATCTATAGGTTAAAGAAAGCATTATATGGTTTAAAACAAGCTCTTAGGGCATGGTATGATAGGCTAAGTAAAGTTTTGCTTGAACATGCATTTGCTCGTGGTAAAGTTGACACTACACTCTTTATAAAGAAAAAGCATGATCACACACTATTAGTACAGATTTATGTATATGACATTATTTTTGGTTCTACTGATGCCTCTCTATGTGAAGTATTTTCTAAGATTATGCAGGGTGAGTTTGAGATGAGTATGATGGGAGAATTAACATTCTTCCTTGGCCTCCAAATCAAGCAAGAAAGGGATGGCACATGCATTCATCAAACAAAGTACTACAAGGACCTCCTAAAGAGATTTGATATGGACTCTGCAAAGCATATTGACACACCCATGAGCTCCTCATGTACACTTCATAAATACGAGCAAGGTAAATTGGTAGATTCTACAAGGTATAGAGGTGTGATTGGATCACTTTTATATTTGACCGCCTCTAGACCTGATATTATGTTTGTTGTATGCATGTGTGCACGACATCAATCTAATCCTAGAGAGTCCCACTTAGCTGCTGTTAAAAGGATTTTTCGTTATTTGGTGGGTTCTAGTCAAATGGGATTATGGAATCCTAAGAGATTTCCACCAAGCTTAGTTGGGTATTCCGATGCCGACTTTGCTGGATGTAAGTTGGATAGGAAGAGCACGTTGATTCATTCATCATGTACCACATTAGATATATCACTAAGAATGATTCCAAGCTCCAATGCATTTCATTGCATAACATGTATTTAGCTATGTTGAGTGACTTAATAAAAAACAAATTAATTTTTTTTTAAATAAACAGGTCTTTAAAAATAAAATCCAAATCAATTAAAAAAAAATATGTTTTAATAAAAAAGAGAGAAAAATTATATTAAAAATTTGTTTTAATAAAAAATAAAAAGCAAAAATAATATATATATATATATATATATATATATATATATATATAGAAAGAAACACAAAAATTTCTAATCTACAGTGTTCTTTTTGTACATATATAAAAAGTTTTGCTTTTACCAATTGATTCTTCCAATGCGTGATTCAGCTAAATTTAAAAAGTCATATACTATATAATAATACATGTATAGAAGAATCATCACAGAAACAAACTTCACAGACTTGCTTGCGAAAAAAAAGGAGCGTTTTCTCTCTCTGTTCTTCACACATGAACAGAGTCACTTCTCATTTTTTGAAAAATCGTTGTTCGTTCTTTCATCTTTGATTTGCTCACAATAATGTGAGTATTTGATACTACACCTTATATTCATCTTCCTCCCAAAAATCCCCAAACTTTCATCAACAATTTTTTTTCTTCTCTTCTTGAACCCTAAACATACTGCACCACTGTTGATGAGTCTATTGATCGATTTCTGAGTCAAGATTGGGTGATTTGGAGTGCTGTTCATGATTCTACAAGTTTGAAGGATTTAACTCAAGATTCTTGGAACTAAGGTTGTAGAACTCTAACCACATTTTCTATTTTACTTTGCTGAATTTTTTAGATCTCAAGGTAATATTTTAATTCTGGTTTTGAGCATGCTTTGGTATAATCTTGATACATGATATTGTTGATTTAATTTTCTATTTTTGTTTTGATATATTGTGAGTATTTCGATTTATTTGTTTTGATTTTAAGTGAGTATAGTAGAAATCTTGATGCTCTTTGTGTAAGATTTGTGCTTCTAATTTTTTTAAAGATTGAAGAAATAAGAAAAATAAATAAATATTAAATATGAAATTTTGTTATTGTTGTGTGTTGGAAAATCTGTACTAGGTGTGTGGGTATAACCGTGTGGGTTAGCGACCTTGTGCTTGGCTTGAAAGTGTGTCTCAAGGCCTGAAGCCTCATGAATCCACTAGGGAAAGTGGAGGTCTTGTGTGAGAGGAGTTGGTGAACTCCGTAGGTTCGGCTTGAGAGTATTCTCAGAGCTTGAAGTAGTGTAGGCACTAGAAAGGTTTTTGATATCTTGTTTGATTGCTTGTGTGACGTGCGTTTGTAAAGCAGGTACACTTGTGATAAATAAAATATCTGCAGCTACTTCAGTCTAGACGTAGCACCCTACTTAGGCTTAGTGGGTGTGAACCAGGATATATCGTGTGTCTCTTGTCTCTCTAATTTAATTTCTGAATATTTTGTTTAGAGACTTAAAGTAACACTGATTTCTAGTTTAAAAGTGTTGTAGCAGAATTAATATTTTTCAGATTTGTTTAAGAAAATTACATTGCTGCGTTTATACTCTATAAATTGCTAAGGTACGATTTCTGTTACTACATTGTTATTAGCATTATGAAAAATTATTTTGGGCATATAGGGACTGAAGAAAAATTGTGTGATTGTTTACTGAATTGAAATAGAAATATAAATTGATTATTGTCAACTAGTTAGTTGGTGTGGTGATTGAGCTTAATTGTTCAACTTTGTCTAGACTTTGCAAATTTAAGGATCTACTAAGAAATTTTTTTTGAAAAAGTTTAGATCACCCTTTCACCCCCGCTCTAGGTGTTCCGTAAGCATCCCGTGTAAGGAGCCACTTGCCCAACAAGCTCTACGGTAAACTAAATTGCATCATTTAAAAAATATTGCAGGGGAACTAATATAAGGGTTTTATTAATGTTATGTTACATAACATAAGTGTAGTTTCCTACCCACACAATAAAGGAGAGAGAGAAAGTGAAATGATGAAAGAGAAAGAAAAACATGTGGACCCCACCTCTTTAATGTGTGTAGAAAAGTAGTGTTATGTTATGTAACATAACACTAATAAAACCCCTAATATAATGTAGCAATGTGTAATGTGTTGCCCAATGGATTCCAAAAGAGTCTACGGCTTGTGAATGTAAAATCAAGACAAGGGTTAATTTTCTTCCTTGAAAAATTGTGGGTTGGACCTCATCTATTTTTTTCTGGGCCCCTTTTGTTTTGTCTAGGTTTTTTTTTATGGCTACAATTCTTTTGTCTACTTTAAAGTCTCATTTTTTAAAAATTAATGCGGATTATTTGTTATATTTATAGTAGTGGGCTCAGTGTCTCAGGAGGCCAAGCTAACATCACGTCCAATATGGCTTCTAAGAAGGGATTGAAGGCCCCAAATGTTTTTATGTCATAGGTCATGGGTGAGCTATATCATTATTGGGCCTTAAGAACTTATCTTGATTTATTCAGATGATTTAGCTAACTAGCTAATTGATATTTTGGAAGAAATAAGTCTAAACTAATCCATAAAAATATACTAAATACAAATTCAAAAAATTTACGTAAATATATCAAAACACTATTCTAAATTAATCATTAATGGGTTCGAAGTTCATAGAAATGTTTGGACTGGAATCTGGATATTCTTTTTAGGGTTTTATAAGAGTTATGTTATAAAAAAATGAATGTGTTATGTTATAGAGATTCATTTTACGTGCTGGAGTTTTTTCTTTTTTTGCTGTGGGCCCCACAAAATGTTGTGTGTGTTGGAAATTTTTTGTGGTCATGTTAAATAATACATGATAAACCCTTCTTTTTAAGCCCAAATTTGAAATTAGATTTAAGTGTTGTTGGTTAATTATTTTTGGGCTAGAATGAGTGTTTTTTTTATATAGGTCCAACTCACACCAACACAGCATGTTGTGCTATAGCTGGACATATGAACCCAAGGAGCATGAATGATAGTTAAAATTCCGATTTAAATATGCGATTTTATGATTTTACGCTTTTTTTTAATCAAAACAATTTTATCAAAATTTCAAACGATTTTACGATTTTTTTTACGTTATACAATTTTTTATCCTCCCTCCGATTTTAGGTAAAATCCCGATTTTAACTATGTATTACGACCAAACACGGGATTTTCCCATTATCACGGCATACGATTTTGAATACAATAGTTTTAACTAAACGTATCACTAAGTTTGGATTATATAGCGAATTTTAGTTTGATTAGTTCAGCTATTCTCTTATACCATAAATGAATGTTTAATTGATTGATATATACACCAACACCAACTTAAAAAATTTAATTGTGAAAAAATATATTTATTGAGAGGTTTACCCTTTGTTAGATCAAAATTTCCTTTTACAATTGTAAAACAATTAAGCTTGAAGAATACTATTGAAACCAACAAATTAATAACCTAATTTGTTAAGTAAATAAATATGGCAAGTAGTAAGATATATCTGAATCAAGTCATTTTAATAAAAGATTGAAAGCTATTTAAACTAGGTACGACCATTTGGTGTCTTAATAATCCTAATGTAGAGATTATTGTTCCGGTTTATATTTTACAATATCTTCCATCTTATTTCTATTATCACATTACAAATAGTGGTGTCTAGTGCCTAATTTATGCATCAGGCTTGCACTACCAAATTTTTAATTTAATTTTTATTTTTAGCTCCATGGTGGTGCCCTACCAAATTTCTAACACAATTCCATACCCAGCATTTAAACTCTAAACAACCTCTTAATAATTGATATACTTGCTTGGTGGTGCACTACCCTATTTCTAACATATACATTATTTAGCCGATTGCAAAATTGAATTAATTTCTAATTTAATCACTTATAAGAAATGATTTATTTATTTATTTATTCAACTAAGTTTAACATATTTTATATCACATCAGATAATATCTGTAATGCCTCGTTTGCAACTGGTTAAATAACATTCATATGATAATAAGCGCAACATACTTTATAAATTAAATGCGGAAGCTAACTGGTCAACTTTTTCTTTTTCCTATGTATTACATATTTATCGCTTCTTTTTTTTTGGATATTAATATTTATCGCTTCTTTGGTCAAAATAAAACTAGCAACATTTTGTTTGTATTTCGGACTATTGGGGATAATCTCCACCATGATAATTTAAACCTGATTGACAGTTTAATATGATCAAGGCATAAATCTTATTACCCAGCCATCTATGGCAAAGGCTATCCCATACATATAGGTCTCCAATAATGTCAATGATGTTACTTAGATAACTACATCAAAATTACAAAAGAGATGCAATTAAATAAGTAACATAAACCTGAGTGTACATCACTAACAACACATGCAATTATAAACATGGCATGGAAATCCCCTATGCTCATCAAAAGAATACATGGCATGTACATATCAAAAGAATAACATCATGTCATCTACAAAATGAAATGCCAATCAAAACATGACTATCAAGTCAGATAGTATCTCTCCTCCGGCCTCTTGCAGCGCGATGCCTCAGCACCATCAATACTATACCTGAAATGGTAATCCCATAACGCGGGGTGAGATGATAATCTCAGCAAAGTAGAGGTTCTTGGAAGGCTCCTCCAGGTTCACTTCGGGCATAATATCACAGTATAAAAGCATATCTGCATCAGAATATGTATATCAATGAATGTGTGCAATAATAAATCATATTGACCAGAGAATATAACAAGTATGCAACATTATGATGAATCCCAAAAAGAGATTCACTCGATATTTAATTGGAAAGATCTTGAATGATTTTTTTTAAGATAAATCTTCATTAGATTTAAAATTGTCATAGATCAGGTGAAGCCTAAAGGTTGGGTATTTCTATAGCCAAGACCCTAATTTCGACAACATCTAAGTTCATTTTTTGAGTACGTGGTTTGAAGGATATTTCTAAACCCTTAGAAAATAGTCCCGATATTGTCCCTATCGGACAGATAAGGATCCAACTTCATGAGCTTGACCAAAGGGTCAAAGAAGTCACAATATGGTAATTCATGTCACTGGTAAAAATTTCGACTAAAAATCAGTTACTATAAAACAAGTATAAGCCTCACAATAACATTACTGGAGTCACTTCTGGTCGTATGGCTTTTAAAGGCTCGAGTGTAAAGTCCAAAATGTGTGTGAGGTTAGTGAGTGTGTAGTGTGTGCTTGGAGCATACAAACATGTACATACTAGAATAACTAAAATCTCAAAGTTGCAAAATAAAGATAGAGCAGAATATGTACAAGGCAATCGTCGCCTACCCTAGGGTTAAGATAAGACATTTATATATCTATTATTGGTGCTATATACAAGGAAAACATGACAAACACAGACGTACAAAAATAATATGTAACAAAAATATTTACACAAAATGTATAAAGTAATGCAACAAAAGGTGGGTGAAACAAATAAATACAAATTTATAGATAACTTGCACAATTAATAAAATAGGCTTGACTCTGAACGTCCCAAATGGAGTTGCCAGCTGTCGCAACCAAATCGCGACGTGATGGCGAAAAATTAAAAATTAAACATAAGGTTTATTTGGAAAAACATTGGAAAAACCTTTTTTGTTTAAGAAAGCTGGTCTATGAAAACAAAAACGGATTCAGGAGTCAATCATGAGTAGAGAAAGTCTTAACACCCTACCACATCCATTTTAAAAACGGTTACCTTAAATTAATTGTGCAAATTACTGATAAAATTTTAAACATTTGTTTCATCCCAAAAAATTAAGTAAGATTGATTATTGAAAAAGAAAAGTAATTTTTGAAAATTTATTTTTGGGCTTGACAGGAAGGGTCCTACTCCGACATATCCCTCGATGCAATAGGAAACTTAAAGCTACGTAATATCTGTGTGTTGGTTAATTTTAATTTTTGAAAGAAGTCATTTATTTTTTGAAAATGAATCCATCATTGCGTAGGGCTAACACTTGAGGATGGCGAGCCATACAGAAATATTGTACATCCTTGCCAGGATATTGAATAAAATTTATTAATTATATAGAAGAATAATTTTGATTTTAAGATTTTGAGAGAAAATAATTTTATTTGAAAACAAATCCACGTTTGCAAAAAGTTTAAAATAATTAGCTATACTAAAACCTATATGATATATAATACTTGAGAACGGAGAACCTTATAACAACATCATCAATCATTATGTGGATTAAAAGGAAGGCTATTTTTTTTTAACTTTTTTTTTTTGGAAGATGTTTAAGCAAATCACACTATAAATACATAAACTATATCATGAAGACAAATAAGAGAATAATAACAGCACAAATTATTATTATTATTTATATTTTCAGTTTTTTGTAATTCTTTATCTTTTATTTAATTATATCCTAGTTAAATATTTCAATATTTTTTCTCTTTTAAATTTTAGGAATTTCATATCAATATCACTAGACTACTCCTAAACTAACCCAAAAGAGAGACAATCACGAATTCACGATTCTCCTTCTTTTAGTTTTTGAATTTTTACATTTTTATTAATTTATCTTTATTATTAACATATTTTTTTTGTTAAAAAAATTATTAGGCCGTTATATGCATATGTAGCCCACTTGATTTACTCATTAAAGTTGGTTGCCAAATTACATGTGGGCCTAAATAATACTAGCCCAAACCTAAACCTAAACCTCATAAGCATATGTAGACCACTTGATTTACTCAGGACAAGGATCATTTTTCTTCCCTGAAAAATTGTGGATTGGACCTCATCTGTTTTTGCTCGGCCCCTTTTGTTTTGTCTAGGTTTTTTTTTTTTTTTTCGATACAATTCTTTTGTCTAACTTTAAACTCTCTTTTTCAAAATTATTGAAAATTAATGTGGACTGTTGTTATATTTATAGTAGTGGGTTTAGTGTGTCGAGAATCCAAGCCAAGCTGACAACAAGGGATTGAAGGCCCCAAATGTTTTTATGTCATAGGTCATGGGTGTGCTATATCATTATCGGGCCTTAAGAACTTATCTTGATTCATTCAGATGATTTAGCTAACTAGCTAATTGATATTTTGGAAGAAATAAGTCAACAACGAAATAAAATAAACTACTCAAAGGACAATGTCAAATTACACAACTATAAGAAGTCTGAGTACTTTTTAGTGTTACCGGAATTGTTAACTTCAATAGTTTTTCTTTTTCTTTTTCTTTTCTTTTTTTATTTTAAAGAAAAACTTTAGTTGCATAACAACTTCTAGCGACCCATTTATCCAGTTGGCAAGGCAGCTGGGTTCCTTAACCAGTGATCTCGAGTTCGAGCCCTGGGTATGGAGCAAACGTCTTAGGTACACGACGCATCAACCTTTCAAAAATCGTGGCATCCGGGAATTAGTCCTGCCTCCAAAGGAGGAGGGGATACCTCGCTGTAGTTAATACTAAAAAAAAAAAAAAAGTTGTTTAGCTCGAAAGCCAACCTAAAAACAAATATAATTTATTTGATTTTTTTTATCATATCATCTAATTGGTTTCATTCAAAAATATAAATCTGATATAATATAATTTAATCTAAAAAAGTTTTGACAGGATCAGTTTTTTATTTTATAATTTTTAATATATAAATTCATCAAAACGTATAACTTCATTTCATTAAAAAAAAAAAAATCAAATCCAAGTCTAAATTAATCCATCAAAATATACTAAATAAAAATACAAACAAATTTATGTAAATATATCAAAACACAAATCTAAATCTTAAATTAATCATTAATCCTACAATATATATAGATTTCAGAGAAGAAATAAATATGGTAAATAAGAAACTTTCTTAGATAACATTAAATTAAGGGTTCGAATTTACCAAAATAAAAATAAAAATTAAGGGTTCGAAGTTCATAGAAATGTTTGGAAAGCAATTTGGAATTTTTTTTTTTTAAGCCAAAATTTGAAATTAGATTTAATTGTGGTTGGTTAATTATTTTTGGGCTAGAATGGATATTTTTTATAGAGGTCCAACTCACATCAACACAACATGTTGTGCTATAGCTGGACATACGAACCCAAGGAGTATTACGATCAAACACGGGATTTTCCAATTATACGATTTTGAATACAATTGTCTGTAATGTTACATGATAACACACCCCCTCCCCACAAATTTCCTACAGACACAATATCTGTGGGGTCCGCAAATAAGCATTATTTTCTATGTATCTGCAGGAAAAAAAGTTATTTTCCTGTAACATAACTCTTCAATTTCCCTTGGTTTATATAGCAAATTTGAGTTTGATTAGTTCATCAGTTATTCTCCTATATCATAAATGAATGTTTAATTGATTGATATATACACCAACGCCAATTTAAAAAATGTAATAGTGAAAAAATATATTTATTTTGAGAGGTTTACCCTTTGTTTAAAAACACTAATTTAATCACTTATACGAAATGATTTATTAATTATTTATGGGAAAAATATGTATCATTTTAAAGGATATAAAATTATTTCATTTTAAGTGAGAGAAAAAGATAGATAAAGGAGGAGAGAGAGTGGACAAAAAAATATAAAGGTGTGGACCCCACCTTTTTGTGAGAGTGAAATGACATAAGTTATGTCATTTAAAAGGACAAACATTTTTCTCATTATTTATTCAACAAAGGTTATCATATTTTATATGGGGTTCCATTTTTCTCATGTTGCTAGGAAATATTATCTCATGCAAAAAATAATAATTATGTATTACAGGTAGTATATAGTTATAATGACAATTTTTTTTTCTCTCCACCACGTCTGCCGACAATGTTTGAGGTAAGAGAAAAATAAAATAACTTAATATTATAACTATATACTACCCGTCAGCGGCGGACCCACTTGCGGTCATAAGATTTTGAATTTCAAATTTTTTTTTCTCTTTTTCTTAGTTGCACTCAGTGGCACGGACACGCAATTTTTTTTTAAGATTTGTGTGTCGGACACGCTCGGACACGCGGTCAACATTTGGGGACACACAGTCAACTCTCCGACACGTTTCGACACGTTTTTCCGACACACAGTCAACTTTTTTCGACACGCAGTCAATGCTCGGATACAGTTTTTTTTTTTAATTTTATTTTGTTAACGCTTTGGGGTAATTTGGGGAGCAAGAAAACTGAGTTCGGGTAAGAGTAGAGAAGACGAAGCCTTCGATCAGTGCTTTTTAAAGAGAGAGGAACATACTCGAACTCTAGCTTTCATGGCGCATGAGAAGGAAATGGAGTTGGATTCGAATGAGACAGTAAAAGAGTGAAACAGAGGAAGTAGAAGACACACAGACAAATAGTAGAAGAAAGGATGCGAATGGGTGGAGATAAAGAGGACACGTAGCAAATAAAAGATGAGCCATGAAGGTTTTCAGAGATTTTGATTGGTTTTGGAGTTTAGCGAGTTAAAGTGAGCCACAAAAGCTCTTGTTATGTCAAATATATAAATGAAAAATTAAATATTTGATTGGTTATATGACTTATTATATACTCTTATATGTATTAAATATAAATTATATTATATATATATTAAAAATTCTATTTAATATCAAAACGTGTCCCAACTTGTCGAGATATAACATTTTTTAGAATTAACGTGTCGGCGTGTCGTGTCGTGTCCCATGTCCCGTATCCGTGTCCGTGCATCATAGGTTGCAAATCCTTATTTGTCTCTCTTGGTTCAATATATATATTAGGAGTAAATATTTTTTTTAGTCCCTTATAAAAAAAATTAGTCTCGAGGTCCCTAAAAAATTTAAAGTGGATCAATTTAGTTAAAATTGTGGTCTCTCATAAATTCAAAAAAGACCTACATTAGTCCCTCAAAAAAACCAAAATGGTCCACTTTGAATTTCATAGGGACCAGATGGCTAATTTTTTTTATAATGGACTAAAGTGGAGACCGAATTTTTTGTTAGGGACCAAAAATGATAGTTATTCTTATATTAGTTAGCAACGTAACAACGTATGGAGATAATTAAAACAACGTAGCAACACAAATTGATTAGAGAGAAAACTTATTCTTTCTCCCTTGTCACGTACCCATTCCCATGCTCTCTACATCATTTGTTTCCTTTTTCATTTTTATAAAAAGAAATGATTGATTGTAGGTTTAACATTAACAAATAAGTTAATATCTAGAAACGAGACATTCATTGTGATTTTGCTTGCATTTTGTACATGTAGTGTTGACTTTTTTATTTACCACTATAAATAGAATGATAATATATAGATATACTGGAGTATATTCTCATATTTGTTATGGAGGATTGGTAAGATTTAGAGGACTATTGCCTGCCGTTGATTTAAGTTTTCTTTACAAAAAGAATTTTGGGGCCGCTGTCCCCGAACCCCCGCCCACTAAATATGTGGACATAAACTTTTTTTCTTGGATCCGCCACTGCTAGCCATAATATATATATATATATATATATATATATATATATTCATGAGATAATTTTTTTCCATTTTATATCACATCAATAATATCCAAACTTCATAAAAGTAATTACAATCCCCAGTAATATTTCACTTTACGGTAAATTTATAGTCCCTACTTCCTAGACAGCAATTTGGTCTACAATATTTGAAAAATGCATGCAACACCATAATTCTAACAAATTGCCAATGAAAGTTGTCTTTGACTTTATTGATCAAATAGTGGTTACAAAAAGATCTTAGTTGGTAAGCCATTCTTCATGATCTCTCACTAAAACTTTATGAAAAAAACAAAAAAAACTTAACGGCAAGTGTTTTTTCCCTTTGTGCATATATACTCATTAAACATGTGCTAGAATTTAACGTATATGGTCTTGAAGCACGAAGGAGAGTTAAAAGAACGAAAATATATTGGTTTGAAGAATACCACTGTTAAATATTTTAAGAAATCATTCCAAAAGCATTCCCACAGACTCAGCTTTTCTGCCATAAAATATAATAGGGCCATGGCTCATGAATCATGCGGAAAAAAAGAGGGGAAGAAGAAAGGAATAAGGGAATGCAATGTCTCTTATGCCATTACTAATGAGAAGGGAACAAAATTTTAGCATCTATATATGCTCGACAAATTAAACCAGATTATTTTAATGTTATGTTATGTGCATAAGATCGATGAAATGGCTATTAATAATAATAATAAGTGGGGTTATGGATGGAGCGAGATGCCTGCCTTGTGATGAAAATGTGTAATTTTTAAGGACTTAATTTGAAACTTCCTCTAGCTACATTTTCTTTTCCCGGTATATATATATATATAGGAGTTTGTTTTTCTCATATTGCATGAGAAAACAAACCTTTCCTACACTTATCATAAAAAGGTGTGTCATTCATTTTTTTTTTTTTTAAATAGGTGGATCTCACACTTCATGTATCTATGACATGCGATTTGAAATCTCATGTAAGATAAGATTTATTTTTCCCATATATATAAGTTACTTTTAATTTAGTTGGTAAAAGTAGGGATAAACAAGTTATTTCATAAAAGGAATTTCTTTTGGGTTATGAATAACTTTAGTGTAGCTCTAGCTGTACCACCATTATATAACAATTAAAGAAAAAAAAAAAAAAAAACCTTGTTCACAAACATGCATATTCATTCAATTTTCCTAAGTTGGTGCTCACTGTACCTATACATAATATTCTGTCAAATAAACCTGTACATAATAAAGCCCGTGCATGATTTCGTTTTTAATCTTTCTTTATTCCGTTGCCTTTTCTCTTTGTAGCATTTGCGTGTCCAAATTAATTAGCATCACGTTTTAAATTTATTTTGCTATCAAAACATAGCAGTTAATAGCACTACAAAATAGGAAAACGTGACGGTTAATTTAACGATAGACAAATATGTGATGTGTGGGTATTGCATATAGTAACAGTATCAAATTATAATTTTGTTAATTACTAAGAATCAAACATTAAGGGGGAGTTTGGTAAGAATTTTTTTTTAAGATCCCTAAAAAATTGATATTGGGAATCATATTTATCCATGTTTGGTATGAGGATTGTGAAAATTTTCCTGAGAATATCAAATTCTCATGAATTGAATTTGCGAAGGGGAATGCCATCCAAGAATACCACCACATTGCCGGGAGGTGGAAAAATTTCACACGATTTCTCATAACCTAGAGAGAGAGAGTTCACCATAATTGACATCAACAGAGGCGGTGTGAAATTCCATAATAGATAGAACTATGCTTAACGTGAAAATCAAATGGGAGACCAATGATGCACATGGTAGCGAAGCGAAAGGCCTTGTTAAGTGATGCACAAGATGATGAAGAAGAAGAAGTATGATCCTTTATGAACAATTCCCTACTACTGCAACCCATCTCGAATTCCTTCTCTTTCTAAGTGTCTAGAAGCTTCTGCTTTTGCTGATGTTGCTATGAATGAAAGAAAGAGATCTGGGAAATGCAAAAATGAGATCTGAGATATTTGACAATATCATGCTTGAAGAAAAGACTGGAAGGTTGTTGGGGGCGGTTCCTCCGTTAATGCTACATGCACCTCATTAATTGGTGCAAGGCTCAAGGCAGTCCAATCACCTTAACCACCTCAATCATTATAGAAGATTCTGGAAGAAGGTAGAGGATTCCCTCACCTTGTATAAACCCCATAAATTCATTTGTAATTGGTTACATAAGTGAATACTTTTGGAAAGAAGTTTGAGTGAGACATCTTTAGGGAAGTTTGAGAATACCACCACTATTGGTGATGCTTGACTGTACCTCTAGTGAAAGACTAGGGAAGTTTGACTCTTTGTAATCTTTCTTTTTGACATAGTGAAAGATTTCTTGAACTAGTGTTCTATGATTTTTACTTCTTCACATTGAAGAAGTTTTTCCATGTTAAAATTGATTATGTTCTTCTCTATCTTTCTTTTCTATGTTTTTCATTTTTGCTACGCAAGGCCGACCTGGTGACTATAATCCGACCAGTGATTTTTGAGCTCCAAGCTCGAAGTGCCAACTTGCAAACGCTTCCGCACCAACTTTGAGGGACCAACTTATCCCAACAGTGGTATCAGAGCTGGGTTCGAAGGGTTTTGAAGGAGACGAGATGGAGACTATCGATGTTGACCACAATGGAGACATGTTTAAATTAACTATTGACAATTTCACTTATTGAAGACCTATGATGGAAGAACATCTTTACTGTAAAGATTTATATGAACCCATCGTTGAAGCTCAGATGCCTGAAAAAAAGAATGTGAAGGAATGGGAAATCCTGAATTGAAAAGTCGTGGCCATGATTAGGAAATATATCGACAAAAGCCTCTTTAAGCAAGTTGTCGAGTTCACGAATGCGTATGAGTGATGGACGAAGTTAGAGTCCATGATTCAGAAGAAGACTCCCAAGAACAAAGTATACTTGGTTCGTCGACTTCTGAAGCTCGAATACAAAGGAATCGTGAATCTGCAGCTTTCTAAAGCAGAGATGAAAATAGATAACGAGATGCAAGCTTTACTATTTTTGAGTTTGTTGCCAAAAATTTGGGATACTCTGGTAGTTACATTAAGTAACTCGGCTCCTGATGGAAAATTGACAATGGATGTTGTGACTGACAGCTTCTTTAATAAGGAATCTAGGACAAGAGAACGAGATGAAACTAACACGTCTGAGGCGAACGTGGCTGAGAATAAAGGAAGGTCTGATGCCCGGGGTCGAAGCAAGAGCCTAGGTTGTGACATATGTGATAAGTTCAGAGGCCGGTCAAGGCCGAAATACGAATTGAAATGCTTCTACTATGGGAAGCTCGGCCACAAGAAGCATAACTGCCGGACTTTGCAGAAAGATGAAAAGAATGGCACTGCTAAGCCGGATCAAATTGTACTGAAGAAAAAAGAGTACAAGAGAACCACTTCATTGATTACCAAATCTGATGCAGAGATATTCCTTCTTAGAGGTTTTTTTTAATGTAGCTTATGATGATTGCACATAGATTGTTGACTCTGGTGCCTCCTTCCACGTGACCTCACACAAAGTTTTCTTCTCTTCTTATAGGAGTGGTGACTTCGGAATAGTGAAAATGGAAAACCAGGTGACAAGTAAGATTGTTGGTGTTGGTGTTGTAACCTTGACCACGGATGTCGGGTGCCGACTTGTGCTGAAGGATATAAGGCATGTACTTGATATACAACTAAACCTAATCTCGGTAGGCAAGCCTGATGATGCTGGGTTAGAGAATCATTTTGGAGGATGTAGATGGAAACTGGTTTGTTACCCGAGGCAAGAAGGAATGATCATTGTAGGCGATGCAAGGTAAAATCAATAACAGAGATGCCAATTCTGTCCGAGATGGACATAGCATGGAGTTGTGGCACAAGCACCTCAGCCACATGAGCGAAAAAGGACTTTAAACCTAAACAAGAAAGGACTTTTTACCGGGTTGAAGAGCCAAGTGTTGGAGAGTTGCATTCATTGCCTAGCTGGAAATCATCATTGGGTTTCTTTCGTGAAACCATATCAATCCCGATGACACAGGTATGTTCTTGACCTCATCTACATTGATGTTTGATCCATATCGGAGAGATCCCTTGGAGGATCTCAATACTTTATTTCTTTCATTGATATCATTCACGTAAAGTGTGGGTATATTTATTGAAATTTAAAGATCAGATACTCCAAGCCTTCAAAGAATCTCATGTCGTGGTGGAAAGGGAAACTGACAAAAAATTGAAAGTGGTTCGATCTGATAACGTTGGTTAGTACTGCGGCTCGTTTGATGCTTACTGTAGAGCAACCAGGTTACGACTCGAGAAGACGTCCCCCAAGACTCCTCAACGGAATGGAGTTGTTGAAAAGATGAACATGACTATTGAAGAAAGGGTCTAAAGTATACTATCCTATGTCGTGTTTCCAAAATCATTATGGGCAGAAGCTATAACATCCTGGATGCTGACGATTGTATGGTTAGTGGAAGAACTAATGTACAACTGAATGTACAGTTAGTGGAAGAGCTAGCGTACTATCAACGGGAGAGGTACATGAATGAATCGAATCAACATCCGAAAAAGAGGGATTCCAGAGACTGTGCTGGCATGGGACGATACAGTTGGGGATAACGTATAAGAATTTATTAGTACTACCTATAATAATAAGATATAATTATTTTTCGATAGCCCAAAATGGAAGAACTCCATAGTTAAGCATGCTTGACTTGAAGCAATTTCAGGATGGGTGACCTCCTGGGAAGTTTTTCCAAGAAGTGTATGAATGAGGACAAAGCAAAATCAAAAGTCTCGTGTTAGTTTGTGGGGACAATCATTTGATCTTATAAGCGGCCGAGAGTTACAAGTGGTATCAGAGCAGGACCTCTCTCCATTACGGTGTGGTTTGAGGATGAACCGGGTGGAAGCTGGTGGGCATGTAACATCCCGGGTGCTGACGATTATATGGTTAGTGGAAGAGCTAACGTACAATTGAATGTATGGTTAGTGGAAAAGCTAGTGTACTATCAGCAGGAAGGTCACATTAATGAATCGAATCAACACCCGGAAGAAAGAGATTCTAGAGAATGTGCTAATATGGGATGATATAATTGGGGATAACTTATGGGAATTAATTGGTACTACCTATACAAACAAGATGCAACTACTTTTTGGCAGCCTGGAATGGAAGAACTCCATAGTTAAGCGTGCTTGACTTGGAATAATTTTGGGATGGGTGACCTCATGGGATGTTTTCCCAAGAAGTGTGTGAAAGAGGACAAAGCACACTGAAAAGTCTTTTGTTAGTTTGTGGGGACATTAATTTGATCTTGTGAGCGGCCAGGCATTATAGAAGCCGTTAGAACTGCTGTCGATTTGATCAATCACTCTATAGTTAAGTGTGCTTGACTTAAAGCAATTTTGGGATGGTGACCTCCTAGAAATTTTTCCCAGGAAGTGTTTGAATGAAGACAAAGCACGCTGAAAAGTCTTGTGTTAGTTTGTGGGAGCGGCCAGGCATTATAGAAGTCGTCAGAATTGCTGTTGATTTGATCAATCTATCAACATCATAGTCACTTGAAGGAGAAATTCCTGAGGAAGTCTGGATAGTTCGGGTTACTGTCCGAAGTGATGAACCCTTATCTTCTTTCCGAACTGAAGCAGAGGGAGAAATCAATCATGAAAATGAAGTAAATGACCAGTAACAAGAAGAGCCAACTGCTGAAGTTGATGCTGTCCGAAGTGATGAACTTGTTTTTTTTGTCCGAACTGATGTTGGGGGAGAAACGAATCATAAAAACAAAGTAAATGACCAGTAACACAAAGAGCCAACTGTTGAATTTGATGCTGAAAACCGAGATCTTGAGGTATAAGATAAGAATGTTGAGCCAAATTCTTAACCTGAAGAACAACTCAGACCCTATACTCGAGTTACACGACCTTCCATAAGATATCCTTCTGAATAATATACAGTGGTTGCTGAAAATGGTGAACCTCAAAGTTATGATGAGCCCATGACGAGCTTAGACAAGAATTAATGGGAGAAAGCAATGCAGGATGAGATGAAGTCCTTGCACGAAAATCAGACATATGAATTGACCGAGCTGTCTTAAGGAAGTCGAGCTCTAAAGAATAAATGGGTATATAAAATCAAACATGAGGAGAACAACCAAAAATCGAGATACGAAGCTTGAATTGTAGTGGAAGATTGTAACCAAAAGAAGGGAGTTGATTTTGAAGAAATATTTTTCCTTGTTATGAAGATGACTTCAGTCCAAATTGTATTATCCATGGCAGCATCAATGGACCTCAAAGTGGAACAGATGGACATGAAGACGTCATTCCTTAACAACGACTTGAAAAAAAGAAATTTATATGGAGCGACCTAAAGGGTTCCGAGCCCCCATTTAAAGAAGATCTTGTTTGTCGTTTGAAGAAGAGCCTATACAGCTTAAAGCAAGCACCTTAGCAGTGGTACAAGAAATTTAAATCCTTTATGACCAAGCACAAGTTTATGAAGACAAAGGCCGACCACTGCATATTCTTTAAGAGATATGAGGCTAGAGAAATTTTGAATTTGTTGTTATATGTTGATGACATGCTTATTGTAGGGTAAGATAAGTCGATGATGTCGCCCTGAAGAGGGCGTTGAGATCGTCCTTCGCAATGAAGGACCTCAGCCTTACAAAGCAGATTCTAATAATAAAGATAATAAGAGACTGACATAGGAAGCTATTATGCTTTGTCAAGAAAAATATATTGAGAGGATTATAAAGGGATTTAGCATAGATAAAGCCAAGACAATTAGCATCCCCTTAGCCTGACATATGAAGCTAAATTAAAAGAAATATTTGTGATATGATAAAGCCAAAGATGAGATACTGAAGATCCCATACTAGTCCGCCGTCATAAAGTTTAATGTATGCGATAGTTTGTACGAGACCCGACTTGGCGTATGCTATTGGAATAGTTAGCCGATATCTGTCTAACCTCGACAAAGAACATTGGGAAGCAATGAAGTGGATTTTCAAGTATCCCAGAAGGATAACTAATCTATGCATTTGCTTAAGTGAAGGAAAGACCTAGCTGCAAGTCTACACAAGTGCTGATTTATGGGGAGATGGCGATTCAAGGAAGTCGACGATTGGATATTTAATGACTTTTGCAGGAGTTGTCTCCTGGCAATCAAAATTATAGAAATATGTGGTATTTTTGAAGATTGAGGCCGAGTACATAGCCGCAACTGAGGCTTGCAAAAAATAATTGTGGATGAAGAAGTTTCTCTCTGAACTCGGCCATGATCAAGACAAGTACGAGTTGAAATATGAGGTATCACTGGATCCGGGATGTGGTGGAGGATGGACAACTCGAACTCGCCAAAGTGCACATCGACTTGAATTGGTCCGACATGATGACTAAGTTGGTACTAGTAAGGAAATTTGAAGATTACTGTGAAGGTGTCATGATGCTGCTGAACACGATGCATTAAAGTTTGAAGGGAAAGATTTGTTGGGGTGGTTCCTCCATTAATGCTGGCATGCACCTCAGTAATTGGTGCAGGGCTCAAGGTAGTCCATCCAACTCAACCATCTCAATCATTCTAGAAGATTTTAGAAGAAGGTGGAGGGTTCCCTCACCTTATATAAACCATTTAAATTTATTTGTAATTGGTTACCTAAGTGAATACCTCTAGAGAGAAGTTTGAGTGAGACCTTTTTAGTGAAGTTTGAGAAAACCACCACTGCTGGTGATGCTTGACTGTATCTCTAATGAAAGACTAGGAAAGCTTGACTCTTTTTAATATTTATTTTAACATAGTGAAAGATTTTCTGGACTAGTGTCCCGTGGTTTTTACTTCTTCACACTTAAGAAGGCTTTTCTCTTTAAAATTGATTGTGTTCTTTTCTATCTCTCTCTTTTGTGTTTTTTATTTTCGCTGCGCAAGGGCGACCTGGTGATTACAACTTACAAGTCGACCTGTGATTGCCGAGCTCTGAGCTCGAAGTGCCGACTTACGAATGCATCCGCGCTAACTTTGAGGGACCGACTTGCCCCAATAAAGGTGGGGTTATTTCCAATAAAGCGTGCTGGAAGAAAAGACCGAAAATTGGGGGTTATTTTTGTAAAATTATTCCACATTCCTAGTAATATTTGACAATCAACCAAACATAGCATGAAACTTGAATCCAACATTCTTGGTAATATTTTGGTCTACTAAATAGCTTTTTAGTCACATTTTCGAAAAATTAAGCGGGATGTATTGGATTAGGATTTTTAAAGACTACTTTCAGATAATTTTTTTTATAGAATTTAAAAGACTATCTAGAATTGTAGTGACTTTAAAGACTTTTTTTTTTTTTCATCAAGATTTTATAAGATTGGATGTTAAAGGATTTGAATAGAATTTATAAGATTTGAAAGGAAAATATGGATTTATAAGATTTTAAAAAATCATATGAATTTTTAATAAACAATCAAAATTACAAGAGTCAATAAAAAAACAAAGAAATGCAATGATATTAATAAAAAAAATTAAAACTTAAGATAATTTTCTCAATTAGTAATTTGAGTAACTTGATTTCTTACTAAGCAGTAGCTCTCCACATATTTATATTAGCCTCCCACGTATCGACATTTTGTTGTTTCAGCTCTTGGGTTTGACCAATGGAATGAAAATTATATTCATTTGGTATAAGAGCTATGCATATATAATTATACGACCAATAATATTTTATTTATTTATTAAAATAATTCAAAATTTTCATATAGAACCTAAAATTAATGATCAAATTTCATTTGGGATTTTTTACAATTGATCTTGGAAATCTCAGAGTTTTTGTTCTACGTGATGAGAGTTTTCTAACCATATATCATTTGCATGTTTTCATTGAGTATTCTAAGAAAATTTCAAATCTGAATTTCTGGGTTTTATTACAATAAAGTTTAGAAAAAATTTCAAATTATTTTCAATTGATACATTGAAACCTTAAATTGCTTTAAAGCTTTTGAAAAATAAGTTTTTTGTGATCTATTGACGTAAAAATGGTTAGAAATCATTTCCTATAGCGAAGGAATTTCATTCGTGAATGTATTGTTACGTTTCAATTTTTCTTTAAACTAATCTTGTTTCATTAATCTAAAACGAAAATCAATTTGAGGGTGTTCGTTCCCCTATTGTTTTTCATTGTTTTATTTTGATTTTAATACAAAAATCACACCATTTTGTGTCAAGAAAAATAGCTACCGATAGCTTAAAAAATTATTTTTTAAAACTTCCAAAAACTCTAAAAAATCTGTTTTTTTTTGTGATGGAGTATATTAGAATCTTGTTGTGTTATTTCCGGGTTGTTTTGTGGTTAAAATTGCTCAAAAATATACTATTTTTTTAGCTTTGTCGAAGCTCAAATGGCAGAACCCGATTTCAAGCGTGTTGACTAGCCAAAGGAAGAAGAAGACACTGAAATAGAGAAATCACAAGAAATCATAAGGTTTAGGGTGAGATGGTGAGAGAGACATCCTATTTATATTTCTCACTAAAAATCTCACGAAATCTACACCAATAGAAAATTATCTAAAATCGTCAGGTTTTTAAATACCACAAGATTGTTTTTAATTTATTTAAAATCTTGATTGAATACCACGATTTGGTGAACTCTACAATAATATTTTAAAATCCTAATCCAATACCACGTGACTTTTTTTCAATTCTTTAAAATCCTAATTGAATACTGGTAGATTTTTTTTGTCCAAAAATAATCTATTAAAATCTCAAATCGAGTACACCGCATAACTTTCTCAGCATATTCCTTCCTAGAACCATGATTAACATAAACAAAAAATTTATCCTCTACCAAACATCCGTGAGGAACACTTTTGTGAATCCCTTTGGCTGAGCATCAGTTTGGTTTTAATGACAGAGCATAATCTCAATCCGAATCTAAATTAGACAATGATAAGTTGAGCAAAATAACCATCAAAGCCCAACATAGTTGATAGATAAGTGAATTCCTTAATCATGCTGACAGGAATTTGATCCCTAACTATATATATGAAGAAGAAAAAAATATTGGGAAAGGTTTATGCATACCTTCAAATCTACACTGTAAATCTTAATACAAGGCCACGCAAAACCCTTCATTTGGATTTAATATTTACAGTTCAATATTCTCAATCCGTAAAGGCTCTGTCCCTCTGTCACCTTTATGGTATTGCAAAATTAAAAATCAATGAAAGAGCCTCTCTCTTTCTTCCCAGCGCTCTTTATCAAAAGAAAGTATATAGAAGTCACATCCTTCAACATTTCCCTCACACAGTGCCCCAAAGTGGACCTTCCTTTTTTCTTCCCCCCGAAGAAAAGACAAAGGAAAAAAGAAGAAAAAAAACACAATGACCACTCCAACGTTATATAATGCCCACAAGTCACTTCTTGTCTAGCTATCGAGCAAAACATCATTGTTTCTTACACCCAAAATCTTCAAGTCAAAAACAGAGTTACCCAGCTTCTTATGGTGATCCTCCATTGCTAGCTTGGAGTTAGACACAAAAAATATCTTCATCCGTGACTCTTGAAACCCCACAATTATTATTTCCAACCAAGACCTGTTTTTTTCTCGTGAGTTACTCAACAAGCAAAATCATGAGGAGCTTTTCAAAGAACAAGTTCTTGTTCTGTTTTCGCCCTGTGGTTGACATAGATACCATGCTCGAGTCCAAAGTTGCTACTCATAACTCTACTAATTGTGGTCTTCCATGCATCCCCGTTTCAGACAAACACGGAATGATGAAGATTTCACCTTCCAAATCCGTGTTTTCTCACCGAGTGTCCCCGAAATTTTCATATAGCTCGATCATGCAGCACCCTCCAAAACGTACGATTTGTCGGGTGATTAAAGCTGTGGTGTTCGAAACCATATTGGTTAGTCTCATAAATCCATGTATTCTTATTCTTTTGTACACAAACTGAACCCATGTTTGAACGGTTTTTAATAGTTAACTTGAATATCTTTGGCTTGCAGAATAGAAGAACTCGTCATAAAAATCGTTATAGCAATGATTCTTTTGGATCAAAGCAGAGCTATTCGTCATATACAGAAACCAAAACCCCTCAATCGCCTTTGTCAACTTCATCATCACATGGTTCATCTTCATCTTCTACAAGCTCACAGGCATCACAATCAAAGAACGTGTCCATGTACTACTCTACCAGAGAAAAACAGAAAGATGGTAACCGTGGAGGGTCACAAGAGAAGCAAAAGCAGTTCGAGTGCTATGGATTATACTTGGTTCTCATAAGCTTATTATTTACGGTGTTTTGGGGGAAGCTTTTTGGTATTGTTTTGACATCAATATTGCTCTACTTTTTCTCTGTTTGTGACTCGACCCATCACTGCAAAAAGAGGTTGCAAACTGGTACAAGACAGAGACAAAGTGTACAAGGCAAAGATAGGGGTCATTATGGAAGGTTTGCTCCAAGGGGAACTCTATCATAATGGGCATTAAATTTTTGGCGTGAGAATTCTCTTTTTCGTGCTTGGTGCTTCTTCATTCTCTAGTGCTTTGAGCTTCCTGAAACAAAGCTTTATTGGGCACAAAGGACAGTGACATGAGTCTTCCTTCTTGCAGTTGTTTAGCTTGCTAACATTTAGGGAAGGATCTGAGAGGTGGGAGAACTGATGAAACGGCTCCACATTTATTTCCCTTGTCTTTTCTTTGGCTTTCTGACATAACATAGCTAACAAAGTGGAAAGTAGAAAAAAGTAGTTAATGAAATTCGATAAGAGGTTTGGTTGATGTGTCCATAATTTAATTCGTTACAAGATTTTCACCAGTGCATTAATGATCATTGAATTAAAAAATCTTTGGCAATCAATTCTTAAAATATGGTTTCAACAAAGAATGAGTATCTTTCGACAGTAAATTGAAGTGAATGGAGTTCGGTTATTTTTCTCTCTATTAAGAAAGGTGATATTGAAACTGACAATCATCGATTCAAGTTCATGTCTTAAATTGAGTCGTCAAAATACAGAAAAAAAAGTGAGCCATCCTTATATGGATTCAACTTGAACTCGAACCGAATTAGAAATCCAACAAAAAATAAATGATATTAAAGATATGCGCACGAGTATATTTAAAAGAAAAAATAGAAAGAAAGAAAGAAAGATGATATTAAAAATATAAGCATGAGTATATATAATTTATAATTTTAAATTATGTTTTGAACGATGAATACGTATCATATGTAAGATTTATTGTGCTGAGTAACATCTCATTCTAGAACCGGTTTGTTAACATTACATATGGCATTAGGCACAGTTACAATCACAATAATTGAATTAAAATACGGATAAAATTTTTTCTTTTTATTTATAAACGTTTATGTTTAAAAACAAATCCGTAATTAAAACAATTTCAATAGCTGTAATCATAACTTAAACTATGTGTGGAACACCTAATGTAACTTTATTTAAACCATACATTACCACTATAGTGTGCTAAGTAGTCCCCTTAGACCAACAAGGCTTAACAATTCATTTTTATCGTTATTCAACACTAAACAACTCTACCTTTTAGTTTACTTAAGGAATTTTATACTATTTCTGTGGTCTTCATTTTCCAATATGTTATAGATTTCTTCGTTAGCTACGCGTGGGTTCAAATTGCGCTCAAATCGGATCACCGTAGCTGAAGTTATGAATTTTTGAAGAAAAAGTGCTCAATTTCACAGGGGTCCCGCGCTCGTAGCGCGAAACCCGCGCTCGTAGCGCGAAACCCGCGCTCGTAGCACGGGAACACTGCCTCCTCGCGTCGTCCCGCGCTGACAGCATTAACTTTGGCGCTCGTAGCGCCACGGTATGGAGATTTCACCCTACATTGGTATTTTACCTGTAACTTAAGTTATACTTATCCTATTGACGCAATCTTGGTCTCGTTGGAAAGCTAAGAAAAAGATCTATAACTTCCATCAAGACACAAGAGTCCAAATCTATCATATAGGATATGAAAAATGGATAACAAGACATAATATTCTTAAATTTACATTGATTCTCAACCCCCAAAGGTTTTCTTTCACCTAATAGACATTATATAGCCACTTTAATACATGATTCTCAGCTATTTCAAGACACACATTTATCAAATAGGCATCCATGCCCTTCCATCAGATATACAATAAATACAATATTCAAGTGTCATTAATATATAACCATGAGACTTAGATATAAAATACTATGATCAAATCCTTGATGTACACATATCAAATGGCTTTCAAATGTGAATCCTATACATGGAATCACTAAATGACATGCATAACCCAAAATAATGCAAAATCCTCATGTATCAAACTAGTCCAAGTATGATTTTCAAAAAAAAAAAAACTAGTCCAAGTATGAACACTTGCCACCAGAGGCTCTTGCAGCATCTCTACCTGAAAGAGGGTCCCCACAATACGGGATGAGATATACTAATACATCTCAGTAAACCAGGGGTCCTTGGAGCATTTCTCCACCCCATAATTCCCTCATAATATAATAGCAATAACCGTAAATAATTCAGTAAATACATATTAATGCAGTGTGTAAAAACATCTTCAGGAGATATCCTTCGAGCTCTCATGCTGTCCTAAGGATACTCAGATGCAAAATAGTCCTACTGGCCTACTAAACTACCAAGTATGAATTATGCATCGTCAAGCAACATACAAAACATAGGGAACCATGATCCTATGCCACACCCAGTGCATACACATACGTATAACAAAGCATTAAACTATTTGATTGCATTTACATACACTATCAACAACCACTACCCGTTCCGGGCTTTTGGAACAATAAAGGGATCAATTCCCAAGGTCCGAAGGCTTACCTCGATTTGCTTCAAGTCCAACCTTTGTTCACCACCAATGAGCAATTAACCAAGCTTTACAACAATACCAACAACCTCACAAACAAACACATACAAAAGGTGTAATGAAATCAATCTATTGCATCCAAGAATATATCAATATTCATCTACCAAACAATCAGATTCACACCACACTAAGGCATGAACTTACAAATTCCAATGAGCTAGTCAAGCTTCATGGCTTCCTGCAATGGTTGGTCCTTCAATGTTGGTCTAAAAGGCTTAATCTTATCACCACAAGGGACACAATCAACCATCCAGTTTACAATTTTCTAAAAATGTTAGAAAACTCACAAACCCCAAGCATGAATTTTTCAATATATTGAACAACAACAAATGACAATCTAAGTCGATTTCTACTATTTATTTATCATTCTTAACAACTTTTACATAAGGATTTAGAACTAGTCTAACTCAAACATACTCCATTATTCATGCATTTTCTTAAAAAAAAATCCTAATGCACATATCTTCCAAAATGACAACAAGAGTTGGAGTTCTTACCACAAATACAACCCCAAGGGTGTAAGGAAGAGGCACCAAGCTCAAGGAATCAAGACTTCACCTCTAGTTCCACCATCTCCAAATTTTCGCCCTTCCCACCAAGAATTTCTCACTCCACAATGGCTCACACCCAAAACTAAGCTAGGATTAAGGATGAGGGGAAATTTGAAGTGGTTTAGACTTTGGAATGGAAGGATTTGAACAAGAAATTGAGGAGTTAGGTTTTGGAGCTCATTGGGTATGGCTTCCCTTTTCCCTTCCCAGATTTCCACGAAGAAGAAGAATGAAATGAAGCCAGTTTTGGCTTTCTTTCACTTAACTTACTTAAGTTAAGTTCAACCGGGTAAAAAATCAGCTATCTATTCAACTTCATTATTTTTCAGACTTTACCCAAAGGTTTGAAATATCTTTCTAGGAATATTTCCACTTTTACTTTTATATTTTGGGTACTTTTTCCTACACCCATTTTTACCCCATAATTTTTACTGACTGCACTTTTTACCTCAAAAGTGACACCAATTCACTTAATTAGATATTTTACCTAATTTAACCCACTAATACAAGATTAATTGCCTAATTACATGCAATTAATTAAATTTCATGGTGATGGATATTATATGTTGCTAAGTCTATAAGAGCATTATGCGATTATTATATGGGAGAAAGAAAGATTCAAATTCCAAGCTATCCACGTGTACGTATGCGTATAAATACGATCAGTTCATGTGTCATTGGCGCCTTAAAGAAGTTGGTTCATCAATCTCATATTTATCTTGATTGCTTGCCAATAATTGCAACTAGACATGCATACTTTGAGATTATCACAAAGACCTTGGAGAACACACACAAAAAATCATTTAATTATAATTAGTAAAAAATCATCAATTTAATGTCACATAATTAGTTGCGTTACTTGTGTTTGCATCACGTAGGAAGCTTCAAGGAGTTGTGCGTGTACCACACGCGTAACTAGTTGTGTACCAAGTGCATGCACAAATAATTGGATTTTGCTATGTGACACCATCATGGTCATCAGTTGCATCTATCAAGTAGTTTTCCACTAGGTACGTGAGCAACTAATTGGATGCTACCACGTGTTGCAATACTGGTCATCTATCTCGACTACTTCTCTCCCGTTCTCATATTTTAATCCCCTCACCCCTCATACTTTGAATAAAAAACTTAGTTTCTCCCTTTCCCTCTTCCTTTCATTCAATTCTATCTAAAAAGTCATAATTTTTTTGTTCCTATCAAAATGAGTTTAAATTTGCAATCAGTTGGTTTAGTTATCCACAATAATGATAGAAAATTTGAAGGTCACAACGGGATGGCGGTCGATCTTGAGAAAAGAATAATGTATATTAAACGCGATACAACGATCGATGAACTGTTTTAGAGAAATTCACCAATAATTGGGGTTTTAGGATAGCCAATCTATTTCTCAGTTGATGGTAAGAACTTCCTCTCAAACTTGTCAATACATTGCCAGACGAGATTTTTTTATGATGAGGATATGGATATGGAAATTGATGCATTTATCGATCAGTCCAACAACAAAAAATTAAGTTGTATGTGGACATTGCCATATCTGAGGATTTGTCATAACCAATTCGATCACTGGATTTCAACAGGAATCCATGTATTGTATCATCATTTGCACCTCAAACAATTGGCACATAAACCATAGCTGATGAAGATGAAGATGACCTTATTTGGATGATGGAAGAAGATAATGACGATGATGATGAAAATCAAGAAATCAAAGACACCCTTCAAGTTGAGAATGCTAGTGCTTTGGACAATGATGGAAATCATGAAATGGGTAGTAATCAAATTCCATAAAAGATGTCACCCCTTCTTTACCTTCCTCCTCTAGTTTATCAGTATGAAATGGAAGTTTAGTTCATGAAATGTTACATTTATAAATATTTTAATATGTATTTCATTTCTATAAATAATATGAATATGTGTATATGTACGTAATACTATTACTCCATTTTTAACAAGTATTCCACATTACATGTATTTCGATTGGGATCACCTTAATGATGAAAGGGGTAAATTTTGAGAGGCAATTGTGTGGTCCATGGAAAATAAGAGATGAATTATACGTTAAGCAAGAATTCGAGTCTACGAAAGCCATGCAGATTGCAATCAAGTGTTATTACATGAAGGTTCATCAGCAGCAGTATTGGTTGACAGTATGACGACTGCGTTGGTAATGAAATGTCGCAATCATGAAATAATTTTCCATGACTGGTTGAGGCAATGAAATAGAATAGGGAAATCAATAATTAGGGTAGAGGTCAAAATTGTCTGAATTAACAACTTTACAAAGGCCACAAACAGCTTGATTATGATGCCATTGCTTCACTCATATTAGGTATATGATTGTGGTTAAGGAAATATTTATTTAAGTTAAATAGGTAATATATATATATATGTGGGTGTATGTTGATGTATTTGACGTAATTTCGCATAATAGACATGATAAAGGAAGAACCATTAGTTCTAGTGCTGATAGAAGTAACGATCACTGCCCGTTACAATTTCGAAGTATCTTATAGTAAGGTTCGGAAAACAAAGTAGAAAGCCATCACAACAATCTACAACTAATAGGAATAATCTTATATGTATATGGCTTGACGGTGTGATTACATGTTTCGTATCTCTCCGGACTATGTCTACATCTCCGAACAAATAATTTGTCAATAATCACTAGGTGGTGCCTAGACATCGAGTTTTTCATTGCATGTTTTGGACATTCAAAAATTATTGCAATGCATTTAATTTATGTAAATGAGTCATTCAAATTGATTGCACCTACCTATATGGAAAGTATAAAAGAAAATAATTGATTGTGACAACAAAAGATGGAACTAATGAAGTATTGACATTGATATTTGCCATTGTTGAGGGTGAGACATTTGAAGCTTGGTCATATTTTTTTTCTTGCAATTGTTTTCATGTTACCCAAAAACAAATATATGTCTCATTCCAATTGGCTCTGAAACATCTTATTAGTATTCAAAAATGTCCACCTTGGTTGGCAGCCTTCATAAGTGTATTATGTGTATTGCCTTCAACATATTGCAAGTAATTTTAATCAAGAAATTCAAGATTCAAAAACAGAAAAAATGATTTGATGAGGCTAGGTTCGCACCCTCTATATGATAAAGCTTATATAATGACTTGTCATGTAATTATTTTTTTGTAATAACTATTGATTATGTGGCTAGGTTACATGTCTTCCTGATTTTGTGGGAGAATTTTTGACAAACTAGTCCAGAGGTGGCCACCTGGATTGACACATGTGCATATGATGTTCGCGGATGAAGATATGGACATAAAACAACAAACTTGTGTGAGATAGTTAATAGGATTTTAAAAGGAGTTAGAAACACGCCGATAATTGCGTTTTTAAAAACACACATAAATGGTATACTACGTATCTATCTCGACTGATGCACCTAGAAAATCATAATGTATTTATGGCTACCAAACAATTTGTATAACAAACAAAGAAATTTATAATTAAAAAATGGTATACTGATTAGTATGCATAAAGATTAATTTAAGTAATATGAAAATTTTAGGATATCCCGGTAATAACGCAGATTATGAGAGTGAATACGACTTAGTGCATTGAATATAAAAATATTAGGTAATTTTAAACATTAGTATGAACCATAAAAAATAATCTCAAATAAGATGGAACGGTACCATACATGTGTCCATAATGAGATCTAGGGGTGTTCATCAACCGATCCAAACCGATTCAAACCGCGATAACAAAACCGAAAAATTGAAAATCGAATAAACTGAAAACCGAAAAATCGAAAACTGAAAAAAAAACCCGCAAATTTTAATTAGATTGGATCGGTTTTTGGATGGGACCGATCCAATCCAAACCGATCCAATATATTAATTCCCCTCTACCTACTTGGGAATTTCCCCAATCATAGCCTAAAAAATTTCTAAACCCAAGTCCTATTAACCTATCAACTAAACTCATATGTGTAGAGATTCATATCTCATTGCAAAAAAAAAGCTATATTATCGGTCTATTGATGCTTTTGTATTTCAAAAAATAAATAAATTTATAAATCCAATATATACAAAAGATGTTATTTGCACAATAATCACGAAACAAATTTTAAGATTTTCAAAATACTGAAAATCGATCCAATCCAAACCGAAAAAAAATTGGATTGGATCGGATCGGATTTGAAAAACAATCCAAACCGAATGGATGATTACATGAACAAACCGAAGGGATTGGATCGGATGATTTTTGCTCCTAAAACCGATCCAATCCAGACCGTGAACACCCCTAATGAGATCATAGCTCAACGGGTGGAGGAAGACAAAAATCGATGGGCGGGAATCTAACTCATGCCTAAATGTGCAACAGTGCAGTGCACCTGCCCATGTTTGTGTGATCTGAATCTATAACCTTACACAATTGGCTAAATAACTGGATGAGCAACGTCAATCCCAAGCTATACGCAACATGTAATATACCTCCATCAAGGGATTATCTGCATTTTGTGCCTATATCCTATAATGATGATCTAGAAATAACTTCTGAACATCGCCATAGACAACCTCCTCATTAAGTGGAACTTCACCAAAACTCTGCTGAATCAACGCACGCCAAGGAGGTCACGTCCTGCTAGTGAAGACTTGACCATTCGTGAGTAAACCCAATATAGGTACCATGTCGTGTAGGGTGATATTGCATTTACCTTGCAACATATGAAATATGTGTCTCTGGTCTCCACCTCTCAACCAAGACATTGATCAAACAATGGTTGATCTTAAAATCGTAAAAATAATTGATATTATAATATTTTAAATTTGTATTCATTAAATAGTATGAATTATTAACGTAATTTATTCAATCATAAAAACAAATCATAATATGACTCAGGCAAGCCACTTGAATAAATTCACCCCGAATCAAGTGAGCGGAATCCACCTTAGAGATGGCATCATATTGATGTCAGTCAAGTACAATTTTTGATGCTCGATGGACCTTTTGAACATTCATCTGCAACATATGCTTCCTCTGTATATGCCACTTCAATGTTGTGTGCTCTCTCAGATTAGGACGAATGCGACCTCTAGGGGAACCATCATTAGAAGTGTGCTTGGGTGAATGATCTAAAGATGAAGGTGAAGATGAAGAAATCATGTCCCTAATTTAAAATTAATATTCAAATAATAACAAATAAATGAGTAAAATTATCTTAATGGATAACTGGTTACAACAAGTGGCGAGTTGGGATTGGTTACGTGGAAGTAGCTCCTTGGCCACGTGAGCTGCTGCGCAGTGCAGCGAGATTACGTGGCAGACAACTCCTGCCACAGTCTACCACGTGGCCTAAAGCGCTGGGTGTCATAGTGTCTTAGGTGGCTGACCCGTGTGTAACTCGCTATGCAGATGAGCTGGTTACATGTCGATTTTCTGACACGTGTGAAACTCGCTATGCAGCATAACGGGTTACGTGTCACTTTTATGACACGTGTACAACGCGCTATGCAGCATAGCTGGTTACGTGTCATCTTTTTTTACACGTGGATCCTAACTAGCCCAGCAGTCCAGCGTGTTCTGCTTAATATATACCCTCTTTCCATTCTCGTTTCATCCATCTCCAGTGTAGTTCATTCTCTATTAGCTAATTTTGGCTGAATTCTTGTATTTTACATCAGTGTGGGTTCGCTCAAATCAGTTAATTTATGTAGTTTTTTATTTTACTGTGTGGTTTGTTCTCTTTAGTTAATTTATGTTCTGCTTTTTTATTTTAATTAGTGTGGATTCATTCTCTTCAGTTAATTGCTAAGGACTCTGTTGGACAAACTGTCTAAGGACTCTGTCGGGCTACTGGTAGACGACAATGTGGTAATAAACAAATGGACACACCGCCAACCATCTATGTGACTGCTCGGGTGTCGGCCTATGTCCACCACAACTCTCGTAAGGCATCCAAACAATCTCGTGCCTACATATAACATCCAATTGATGGCGAATCCTGGGCAGTTTGGCGGTTCTATGCTGTCGCTGATCGTACGTATTAAATATGCAAAAAACAATAGTAAAAAAAAGCAACAACAATAGCTAACAAAATCAACATCTGCAATTTTTATAACATATCCATGCTCATATATAGCGTCTAGGTCTAACACGTGCTGAACCCCAGGATATATCCTCTGCACTCGGGTCCACGCCCACAGCTGAAGAAGCAAAACACAACCACCCATCTCTGAGCGTGCAAAGTCCGTCGCGACTGATAACTTGCGGTATAAACAAGCAACTACAGCTGAACCCCAACTAAAAGTGCCTGCGCGAGCAAACTCATCGAGGAATAATATAAATCGAGCCAGCACAAAACTGGAGGCAATCTCCACAAACAGCATCCCGCCTAATATACGTATAATCAACACGCATGTGTACCTAATGCCCTCGATCTCCGACCCAGCATGCGGACCATAATGACCAAATCACTGCCACAACCACCGAAGGCTCAGTTGTCCACCCAACAACTCATGATCTGTCTATGGCTGAACACCCAGGTACTCAAGTAGTATCTGTCGCCAATTATACTGTCCAGCACGACCCGAGATAACGTCACCATCCGTGGGCAAACCCAACAGATGGTGAACATCCTCTAGGGTGATCGTCATCTCACCATGCGCCATATGAAATATCTGCGTCTCATGGCGCCAACGCTTAACAAGCACGAAAATAAGGGCATGGTCAATCTGAAACAATAAATTGTGGGTGGTGTTTTAAAATAAGTAGATTTAAATGAAAATTAATAAAAAGAAAACAAAAATTAAATACTTACATCATGGTTGGACAGACACGCTACATGATAGAATCCATCCTGCCTCAGGAACGACTCAATAACAACGGGTATTTTCAGCGGATCATGTGTGGCGGCATGTTTGATATTTAGTCGCCAATCGCCCTGTCCATTCCACAGAGATGTGGAGATGTGTTTGGCATGTAAAGTTAGGAGAGATGTATCAATGGGGCCAGGTGAAATGACTGCTCATGGAGATCTTGGGGAGCCTTGCGGGCTCCTGATCCTCATGAGACGATCGACCACACGGTGAATCCGGCTGGGAATCATGCGGAGACTCCATAAATCTATTTGAAAAATTATAGAAGTAATTTATTAACAGTTCTAAAGTAATTTAAATTAACATAAACAAAATTAATTTAATTTTAATTAACAGATATATATTATATTAAATTTTTTTAACACTCCTAAAAATATGTAATTAATAGTTATAACATAAGTAATTAATTGTTTTGAACAATTTAAATTAATTAGATTAAATTATATTATTTGAATTAAATAAAATACATTTGACTAAATTAAATTAATTAACAACCCTAATTAAATTAAATTAACTAACGTAGCAGTTCAAAAATTTTAACATAACAGAAACTAAATTAAATAAATTTATTTAACACCCTAAAAAATAACTAATTAATTATTCTAAAATAATTTAAATAAATATACACTGAATTAAACTAAAATAATTAACAAAAATTAATTTAATTTAATTCATTAACACTATAAATTATATTAAATTTTTTAACAGTTACAAAAATTTGGCTTAGCATAAATTAAATTATATTAATTTAAAACTCCTAAATTTAATCACTTAAACACTCACAAATAATTTAAATTAATTGAATAAATAAAATAAATTAATTAAAAAATATATATTAAATTTAATTCATTAACAGTACCACTACATTATATTAAATTTCTTAACATTTACAAATAATTTAACTTAACATATAATAAATTAAATGAAAATAATTAACACTCCTAAAATAAGAAATTAACAGTTATAACATAAATATTATGAACAATTTAAATAAATATAGACTAAATTAAAATATTTGGATTAACAAACAAAAAATACATTTCATTAATTAACAACACTAAATTAAATTAACTAACGTAAAAGTTACAAATTTTTAACATAACACAAACTAAATTAAATGAATTTAGTTAACAACCCTAAAAATAACTAATTAATTATTCTAAAGTGATTTAAATTAATATACACTCAATTAAACTAAAACAATTAACAGACATTAATTTAGTTTAATTCTTTAACACTACTCAATTATATTAAATTTTTTAACGGTTACAAGTAATTTAAATTAGCATAAATTAATTTAAAATAAATTAATATAATTAACCCTCCTAAAAATTAGCAATTGATAATTCTAAAATAATTTAAATTATTATACTAATTTAAACTACATTAATTAAAAAACATAACTTTCACTAAATTCATTAACATTCATAACTTATATTAAATACCTTAACAGTCTAAAATAATTTAACTTACATAAACTAAATTAAATTAATACTCCTATAATAATTTAAATTAATCTACACACATAAATTAAATAAAATAAAATTAATAATCCTTAACTAAATTATTTTAACATAATTTATTTAGACACTTCTATATCTTTAAACAATGTTATCTATCCTAGGGTCTAATAATCTAGACTAATAAATTAGTAAATATAAATACATAATATTAGAAGGTAAAAGAGAGTAAATGGAAAATACTGATTTGATTAATTGTGGTGATTCATTTGTACAATGAATGAGCTCTTATATAGAAGAGCATGAGAGAAAATAAAGATCTAGAATATCATTGAAATACAAAACTACGCTTATACCTGATATCTAATACTCCCCCTCAAGGTGGAGAGTGAACAAAGAGAACTTCAATCTTGAACAAGAAAAATCAAGAAAACATAATAACCAAATAACATGATCATCTCAAGATGGAGAGTGAACAAAGAGAACTTCAATCTTGAACAAGAAAAATCAAGAAAACATAATAACCAAATAACATGATCATCAGCTAGTAAAGAAATAGTGCTGGAATGGACATCAGCTATAATGTGCTGGAATGGACATCAGCAAAGGAAGGTAGGGCTGGGATGGATATCAGCAACCTAATTTGAACTGCCGGGGTGGACATCGCAAAATCAACTGTTCTGAGATAAACTTCAGCAACATGAACAATGCTCCCCCTGAATAAGAAGCCAAAATAAAGCCAAACAATGGCAAAACCAAATAACAGCCAACGCCAAACAATGGCAAAACCAAATAACAGCCAACGACAGTACATAAGAAAGAAAAAAAAACCATGAGCTCCATGAGTCTTCACAAACCTGCAAAGAAGTGAAACAGAACAAGTAGACAGAGACCAAAATTGACTATAGGATGACAAAGAATAGATGGCGTGGGAAGAACGTAGATAGAAAAATATCAGGAAAAAAAATATTCCCAAAACTCAGATCTGGAACAGAAATGGCTAGAGAAAAGGAAGACACGGCCGGAGAATGGACGATGCGGCCGGAGAATCAGACACGGTCGGAGATGATGACCGGAAAAGAAGGAGACACGACCGGAAGAAGAAAAACACGGCCGGAGGAGATAAAAAGACACAGATCTGAAATGTGAACGATCTGGAACAACGGTCGGAGAGATGGATGATGCGACCGGAGAATAAGATGCGATCGGATATGATGACCGGAAAAGAGGAAGACGGAGCCGGAAAGTTCCCAGATCTGAAACCAAAAAAAAATAAAAAATTAAACCAGCCGGAAAAGAAAGCACGGCCTACACATAGCCGGAAGAAGGAGATGCCAGAAAAACAAACAAATCAGATCTGAGAAGGGGAAAAATGATCCAGATCTGTGAAATCACAACACCAGGAGAGGAACGATGGCAAAAAAATAAATAAATTGAAAATACGCTGGAAAATGAGGCAAAGGGGAAAAAATGAACCAGATCTGTAGAAAGAAAAGGAAAGAACCAGATCTGTAGAAAGAAAAAAAAATTGATGGCAGCGGAAAAAACAATGGGAAAAGAGTAGCGCTGATGATAAAAATAAATTTACAGATCGGGATCAGATCCGGAAGAAAGGAAACAAAGAAAAAAAAATAGTGATTGCAGCGGAATCTCCATTCATGGAGGATAAAAATGCTCTGATACCATATTAGAAGGTAAAAGAGAGTAAATGAAAAATATTGATTTCATTAAGTGTGGTGATTCATTTGTACAATGAGTGAGCTCTTATATAAAAGAGCATAAGAGAAAAGAGAGATCTAGAATATCATTAAAATATAAAACTACCCTTATACCTAATATCTAATACATAACCTATCCTAGAATTTAATTACTGTACTAATATCGAATATCATCATATCTATTACATAAAAGAACATTATTTAAATTTAAAGCAATAAGTAAAAGTATACTGAAAAAATATATTTACTAACCTGCGAGTACAATGTAAACCGGTTGTAATACAAAGAACCTATAAAACAAAAAACACAAATCAAAAAGAAAAAATTTGCTGTAAAAAAAATTTCTTACCTGCGTAAAACTCGGATGCTAAAGACGAAGGGGGAGGGGTACCAGCAGACAATAACCAAAAAAAATGGAAAGTTGGAACGGTGCAAAAGAAAGGGGTAAGGGAAAGGGAAAGGGAGGGGGGAGGGAAATATCTTCAGTATTACTGTAGTACTGAAGACTCAATGTATCATTTATTTAATTTGGAAATAATAATATATCTTTTTACCATTTTACCCTTCTTTGTATGGTTATTTTCCCCTAAACCATCACCTTTTTCTACTTTTATGAAAGGAGTACATACTACAGTAGTACCAAAAATATGCTCGGGGAAGAGGGAAAGGGAAATGGGGGAGGGATGAGAGAGAGAGAGAAAGGGGGAGGGAAGAGAGGCGGTTTAATAAGTGTTGGGTTCCACTTAAATCGTTGAGCAGTGTGACGGGTTTGACAGTGTAGTGACACGTGTCACACATGCATGTAACCAGCGGCTCAATGCAGCAGGTTTACCACAGTGTGACATGTGTCGCACATGCGTTGAGTGCTTCAACAGTCGTCATGTAACCAGTTGCTCAGTCTAGCGATTTTGGCCACCTAAGACCCACGAAGCCCAGACTTTTAGGCCACATGGTAGACTGTGGGAGGAGTTCTCTGCCACGTAATCTCGCTACAGTGCGCAGTGGCTTACGTGGCCAAGGAGCTGCTTCCACGTGGCCAATCCTAACTCGCTACATGTTGTAGCGAGATTGCTGACGTGACAATTTGGTAAAAAAATTCGGGAACGTGACATTCTAGTAATATTTTGTGTCAACCGTGACAATTTGGTCGTTGCCCGCAGAGTTGTGCACAAGATTGATGTGCAACAATTGCAAACCTATGATTTTTTTATGATCGGAGGAGAAAATAAAAGATCAAAGTTACATGTGTTATATTAAAATTAATGAGAAGAGTTTACTATTGCAAATATTTTTTAGGTAAAGGTTAAATATTAACCTTAATAATCTATTATTATTGAAAAAATTATTTTATACATATAATAAAAATAAAAATAAAATTTAGAGTGGGGCGACCAACCATCATTGCCTCTCCCCTAAGTCTGTCCCTATTGCAACTAGTTGTGCACTAACATTTTCACAGCTGACTGCATTACTTAAATAAACTGTTTGAGTTTTGCATTAAAATGATAATTTTTTTTTTTTAATCATGATTTTAGGTGTTTTTGTCCAAAGGCCAGAGTCAAAATAAAACAAAAGTGAAAATTGTTGCGGGTCAAGGCGGATACATAGAAATCCAGCCAATCAAGTCCAAGCATATAAGTTGACCTCTATCTTATTTTGTGGATTACGGCCTACGGGACTTCAATAGCCCTTGAAGCCTAGGACATGCATTATATATTACTAGCATAATAATATGAAAAAGTATTTGTCATTTTAAAGGATATAAAATTATGTCATTTAAATGAAAAAATAAATAGATAAAAGGAGAGAGAATATACCAAAAAAATAAAGGTGTGGGTCTCACCTTTTCGTGAGAGTAAAATGACATAAGTTATGTAATTTAAAACGATAAATATTTTTCCCTATCAATATTAGTGCATGTTTTATAAGTTTTACTTTTAACTTGTTTTCTCTTTACAAGTAGAAGCTTATAGTTAATATACTTTTATAAAAATTGTGCAATTTTTGTGGGTAAAACTACAATTAATTAATTTTGGTGTAAGCGTCAAATGCATGTCCATATTCTGTAATAATACTAGTGCAATAAGTATCTCTAAAGATGCTTTGTTGCATTCTAGGACTAAACACATTCACATCAACATCATTTTCTTAAAGATTGTGCTGAAAATGATTTACTACAATTGTACAACTAAGCATCAAATTGCAGATATTTAATAAATAAATAAATAAAAAAGATAAAAACTCTCAAGATGAGTTTTTTTTTAAGATATATACTATTTTTTAAATTCTTATATTTATTTTCTAGTTTCATGCTTATTCTAAATTTATATTTACTAATTTCACTCTTAAACTTAATAATACATTCTAATAACAAATTATTTCATCATCTCTCTTTGAAAATTTTCAGATTTTTTAATTTAATCCTTATTCTAAATTTGTATTTACCAATTTCATTATTAAACCTAATAATACATCCAAATAACAAATTATTTCATCCTCTCTCGTTCAAAATTCTCAAAACAACTTTTTACAATCATCAAAAGCTTTTAACTTTATTTTTTAATTTTTTTTAACTTTAACTTAAAAATAGCTTTTAGGTTAAAAATATATATCAAATATTAGGCTCTTAGTGTGATGTTTTTCAATTATGCATGCATTTAGTTAATATTACATTTTCCTTTAAATCTAGTTATTCTTATATAAATAATCACTAATTTATAATAAAAATTATATGAAAATGTGTAAAGTTAAGAGAGAAAAATCATTGTTTAGGAGTAAGTTGATGATAATTCAACTTCTGAAAAATTATCAAGTTAAGAAAAAGGTTCTTAAGAAACTCACTTCTTAACTAGTTCTATAAAAAAAACCTGTTCACTAATATGTAAAAAATTAATGTAAAAAAACCTTTAAAAAGCAAGCAAGGAAGACATAGAATGCCTACTTTTTTTTTAGTAAAAAGAATGCCTACTTTATGTCACTAAAAAGTAAAACTAGACCACAAATCAAGGGACAGCGAAGGAAAGGGCAGTAATTATTACAATACTTTTGGCAAGTGATTGGTTCGGGTGGCATAACTCTTATGTTCGGCAATTAGACCTTTTTTCCGAATAATTGAAATAGTACAAAATTTGCAAGAAGAAACGTGTGCAAATATTAAGGTTCAAAGGACTTTTACTTTCATATTTGAAAAACTTTTTTGAAAATTGTTTTAGATGGGCCTGAAGCATGTACTTGAGAGACACTTGGAATAAGTTTAGCTTATGGATATTCAGCAGAATCAGTACCCTACTAGAAATATTTTTTCGTTTGTTTGTTTTTTTTTTTTTGGCACACTATCCGCTTACAAATAAATATCTTTCGATAATAAGTCAGTTGATGTATGAAAATAAAACAGGTGTGAGAGTATAGATTCAATTCTTTCTAACATCATTTTTGGAAAAAATTTAAAACTTTAATCCTAAATTCATTGAAAATAAAATTATCTCCTATCAAAAAACTTATGATTTATAAAAAAAAAGGCTAAAAAATTTCTTCTGTCACCGCAAAAATCATATCTTCGGCTACTCTCACATTAAAAAAGGGGCAATTTCTTTCTTTCGTTTTCTTTTTTCTACAAATAGTGGGACCCAGTTTGTTTGAGTCAGCTGCAAAAAAATTTCTTCTACCATCACTGAAGAAGTATAAAGCCCAAAAATAAATATCTTCCCAACCAGTAGGAAGAGCATGAAACAAGGAAAACTTCTTAATCAAAAGCACCCTGCTAAGCAAGAAAATCTCTTCAAGCATATGCCTCGCAAAGAAGATACATTCTTCCTATTTTTTTTGGATTAAAGACTTCTCATATTATATGAGAATAATTTCTTCTCCTATATACTCAAGAAATATGTGGATTCCATTGAATTTTTTTTTTTTCTCTTTTTAATGGGATCCACATGACCACATGTTTGTTGTGTGTATATATATAAAAAATATTCTTCTCATGTAATATGAGAAGTATTTTAACACAATTTTTTTTATAAGAATCCCGGCCTAGATGAAAAATACGGAAGGGACACAAAAACAAACTAAAAACGTAGACGAACAATAATAGAAAAACACAACAAATTTTAATACAGAAAATCTCTTTAACGTAGTCAGAGAAAAAGTTTTTCTATGTAAATAATGTGTTAAGAAATATGTTGGGCGAGAGCTTTTTAATGATTTATGTTATATTCTCTAACACATCTCCTTACGCAGTAGCCCTTTGGACTTGAAACGTGGATATGGCACAAACACATTATTGGTCTGCCTTATGCTGCACAAGCCCATTTTTTGGTGTACTTTTCTTAATTTCACCTGAAAGTGGGGGGCGGTGAGATCCAACTCGCAACCTTATAGTTGCTAAAACTCTGATACCATAATAAGAATCACTTTAATCCAAAATCTTAAGATATTATTTTAATGATTTATATATATTATATTCACTAACATAATGAGATCATAAGGCATGTCGCTTTAGTAAAACTCAAATTATTTGACACTCTAATGTGATAGTTTACAATAATTTTTTTTTTTCCACAAGGAGAATTTTTCTCTTTTTTTATTCTCTTACCAACAATAACTCTGCCTAATAGGCTCACTTTTTTTTTTTTGGTGAAATAATAGGCTCACTTTTCTTCTTCATCATCAGAGTTTTCTCTCTCTCTCTCTCTCTGATATATTTGTTAAGTGAAAAAATAATCCCTTTTAAATTTTAAAATTGTGGCAACTTTGTTTGTTAGGCCTACCTAACAATTTTTTTATCCATTTTCTAATGTCTTCCGAACATCTCATTAGTGTACTAAACTAACAGAACTTCATCTTACTCTTACCAACGTTCGAAGCAATCTTACAACACTTTGGCTTGTTTGCCCAAGGTTTCATGGCTTAAATTATTATTTATAAACATGTGGTGCTGGAAACATCCAAGTAAGTTTCCACAGTTTGGCTTTGATAAAACATAACTTATTTCGTGATTTTTTTTTGGAAATAGAAAAAACATGGAAAAGCGAAATGAAAGTGGCTTGCAGGCACTGAAGTTTGTATCTTATGATAATTAAGCGGAAAAGAAAGGCAGGAAAAGTAATGGAGAGCCATGCTTTATACAAAGTATGTGTAAAATAATAAGATGAAAAAAATCTCGTTTTCATGGTTGATTGTGCTTTCCCTTTTGCATAACCACTTTATGATGCGTTGTGGCAACTCCAACCCGGTATCAATGTTTCAAACGATGTGCTGTTGCAAAGAAATCTCACTGATGTAGCCATCCACAAAGATTCATTGAGATAAAAAAATTCATATTGTTCCGGGATGGCTTTCACATCCCAATACATGTGGGTTGGCCTATAAAGACTCGTTAAAATGTCACATCCCTTTCTCCGTATAGTGAGTATATAAACCTCACCTTAGAAGATTTCTCATTTTCTTGCACAACTCACCTATCGTACATCATAATAAAACAATTTCTCATTGACAAACAGTGAGGAGCGGACAAAATTGGTAAGAATACTTGTTGCTGGCAACTGTACTAATGCTTCCCGGCAAGTATACCGATCGCACAAGTAATAAAGTGATAAGAAAAGTCCATCTCCACAGGGATTAGGATCTAATATCAATTAAATTTTTCCTTTAAGAATGGACGATTTCAAAAAGGGTTTTGACAAATATTGTCAATTTGAGTAAAATTGTAATCTGAAAATAAAAGGACTTGTTTTTGTATTTTTATATTGAAGAATAAAACAAAGAACAAAGTTGATTTTTGTAAATATTAAAAAACATTGCAGCCAGGGTTCATTCACGAAATGATCCCCGCTTTTTACTCCGGATTGATTTACAATAATTATTTATATAATTACTCAGATAAATTACCATCTAAAAGATCCAATAGTTAACCCTCAATTCCTTGCAGGGTTAACCCTTTAATCCCATGAGAAACCTCAATTCCTTGCAATGTTTCTCATGGGATCAAGCAATGAGCGCGATAATTTAAGCATCTGCAATCGTATACTCGTCCATTCCTAGCACGCATACAGATTGTTATCTTACTCCCTTTCGAGATCAAAACCCCAATATTCCTATCTAGGGTTTTGATCCTCAGAATATCCCAACTATCAGATTGATCAACTCTAACAAAGGGAATATAAAATTCGCACAAAGTAAATATAAAGATAATTATATAAATTAAAAACTACAAATCAATCCTTCGTGTCAAGGGTTCATATATGGATCGTGACCCTGACTACAATAAAAATGATCTAGCCGATCAACATCATGATCGTTGATCTAAAATTCAATATCAAGTTAAAACAAGAGATAAAGAAATACTAGAAGGAGATGAAGAACGAAGAACGACTCCAGTGCCCTTCTTCTCCAATCTCCAGATCTGCCTCTTTTTTTTGCCTCACTGTCTCCGTCTCAAAGTTTCAGAATCTGTGAAAGTGTCAGTCTGCTGACCTAATCCGCAAAAGTCCTTTATATAATGTTTTCTTCTCGTTCCAAAAATGTCCCTCAGAAAACACGGAGATCTGTCCCGCAAAGGCGCAAGTTTGCGCCACGCCTTTTCTTCCTGGCGCTACCCAGTGCCAACTCCTCCTTATTTGGGCGCTAGCTAGCGCCACACTCTAAGTCATTTTGGGCGCTAGCTAGCGCCAATGCTCTGAGTTACAATGCTAGCTTGCGCCATTTTCTTCATGTGTGGGCGCTAGATTGCGCCAAGGTTCTGTGTTATGGCGTTAGGTGGCGCCACTTTGGTGCCTTCGCTGCAAAGTTCGTAAACTGGCGCGGGTTTGCGCCAGTTTGGTGCTGGTCCGCGCCAAGCTACTGGGAATTGTAGTGTGCTGCACCCGTGTAGAATTGCATTAACAGACTTTTTATAATTCTTCACTTATTTTTCCTGTAAAAATACAATTAAAAGATGAATATTATTGACATTCAAAGAATCAATATAATTAGCAAATATGTATTTAAATTGCTCTCTTATGACTCAATTCTTGTCAATTTTAACACAGAAAAATCACACTTGCCAGAGGCACATCATGTACCGATCGTTCCAAGTAATAAAAGATGAGTAGACTATCGTCGCCACGAGAATTGAAGCACCGAAATTATTTTAATTATTCCTCTCTTGTTGAATTAATAAAATTGGTTTGAGAATAATTGTGGTTTGTAAAAATCGAGAACAATTTAAGAACTTGTGAATAATTCAAAGATGTTTTTAAAACCTTGAGAATAACAAATTAAAATTGAGAAAATATTTAAAAGAATATTGTGGTAAAAGACGCCAACACCTTTATGATCCCTACCTTGCAATCTGAATTAATGTTTATATCTAATTTAACCATTGATCAAACAATTCGCCATCTGTTAATTAATTAGTTAAGCCTTAATTCCTTAGTGATCTTAACTTTGTTACACTTATTAGAATCCTAATCCCTTAGAAATTCCTTTTCAAGTTAATCCTTTAAATCAGTGAATTTTTCACGTTTGCAATTCATGAAGCATATCCCTAGTGCGCACATGAATTGTTATTTTATCCTTTGTCAGGAACTAGAATCTCAATATTCCTATTGAAAACCCTAACCCTCGCAATCCTAATAGAGTGATCGGTTCTAAAAGAATTATAAGATGAAGAACATGATAAAATAAATGCAATTGGAATAATTAAACATAAAAATTAACCAAACTACAACGGGTTCACATCAAGGGTTGTGACCCTTACCACAATTGTAGAACTAGCCAGACATATTCATGTCTGACAAAATAAACATAAAAGAAAATAACATTCAGAACCTAAAGAAGAGAAAGAATATGAAGACCTTCCGTCTTGATCGTTCGAATCTTTGAAACTCCGAGAAGCTCCCAAGAATTCTCCATCTCTTTGTTGTTTTTCTCTTCCTTGTTGTCCAAAAGTTCCTCCTCCTTCTGTTTCGGATCCTTTTATTAGGTTTTAGGAAAACCTAATCTCACTTGCCCTCCAATTGGGCCCCTTTTTGTGTAATTCGCATCAGATTGGAATAAAAAATATATAGCCTTCGCACTTTGCGCCATGTCTGGCGCACTTTGCATGGGAAAACAGAGTGAATTGCCACCTGACGCACCGTGCGCCAGGTCCCGCGCACCGTGCGCCAGTCCTGCACACTGTGCGCCAGGATACAGGGATGAATCGCATAAAATGGCGCACCGTGCGCCAGCTGGAAAATTTGACTTCTCTCTTTTGCTTCCTTTTGTGGCATTTTCTGCTATTAAGACACATAAATTGAGTGAGAGAATGATTGAGAAAGAATAATCAATATTTCTTGCATTTATGACTTATTTTCACACATTTATGATTAATTCCTTGCTTCTTTTAAGTTAGAAAGCATCATATGCTAGACGCATATCAATACTTTTCTCTCTCGTGGCATTAGGATATGATTCTCACATATATAAATATTTCTTCTCTCCTTGAAGAGGCATTTGAAAATCATTATATCCATGAGTTGTTGTTATGCCAAAATCTACAGCCACCATGCCCATTTATATTCCCCTTTTCTCAGTTGATAAACTCATAGTTTATCATATTTTAAAGGACTAAAATCACTTTTATATCTAGTCAAAAATATAAAAATTTAGAGTTATTTGACTAAAAAGCATGGACTTTGGATTATTGACTCATGTGAATAATTTTTTTCTTGTCTGGTAGGACAATAAAAGCATGGACTTTGAATTATTGACTCATGTGAATAATTTATTTTCTTGTTTCGTAGGACAATTGACTTGAATTGGAGCATTGCAGCAATAGTTAAGCTAGAAGGAATTAAATCGATAAATGAAGAGAAGCCATTTAGTGAAAATCTCCCAAATGCTGTCTTTCAGCCATTTTTTAATATCCAATATGATGGATTTGGATCTCGTATTCCGCATAGGAGTTGTAAATCTCTCTTATATCTTTCCAACGAAACCAAGATCACATCAATTGAACAAGTATAGCTCAAGTTATACCCAAAATATAAAATCGTATTTTTGTTGTCAAAGTTGTTTTATAGCTTGCTTGATAGTTTGCTCACTATAGTCAGCAAACCAGCGAGATGGTCAATTTAACTAGCTAAAAATAATCTATACAGCAAGCATATCAACGAGAAGAGCCAAAAAAAACACATGGACCTTTATTTAAAAGAAAGAACCGAAAAAGGGCAAACTAGTTTGTGATGGCTGCGACCTAGAGGAGGAAAAAGCTCCATTTTGAAGTAGATGAGTGGAAGGAACAGTCAAAGCTTCATCGTGGAGACCTTTTATCACGTTCTTTTTTGTTTTTCATTAGTTTTTAATCTCTTTTCTTAGTTTTTCTTACTATGTCAAGTTAGGTTTTCTTGTAGTTAGGGTTAGATGGAACCTTTTGATTCTTGATGATATTTACTCTTTTCTTGTAATTTGATATTCAATCTTTATTGTATGCAATTAATATGTTTTTCATTCTTAGTTTTGTTTATGAATTGATCACTCATAGACGAGCACATGAATCTTGAATGACAATAGGGATGTTCCTGTAGGATTCTGATTATTTTAATTGCTGGGTTTTTTTATCTAGGGATAGACTTGCGAATCCTGTGACTTTATAATTCTTATTCTTAATGCTTGCCCTAGGAGGGATCAATAAAGGATTAGGGTTCTTAATAGGGTAAAGAATTAAAATACCAAGGGATTGAGATTTAATTAATCTTTGAAAGAATTGTCAATAACATGAGTTGAATATTGATCGCAAGGAAGGGTAGTTTCATTAGGATAAAATTGGGGAAATCGACACTCTAGCTACGTTTGCATTATTAGTTTTTTTTATTATTATTATTAGTTTGAGTCTTGTTCTTGTTAATTGTTTGTTAGCTTTAGGTTCAGATTTTATATCTTAATCATATTCTCAAAAATCAAAATGGTTGATCCCACTTTGGTGGAGTAGTGAAGATAGTGCGTGATAGATCAATCATCGTCGAAACGGTATCTTACTTATCACTTTTTTTTTGGTAAAATCTTACTTATCACTTTATTACTTGTACGACCGGTATACTTGTCGTGATAACAACAAGTTTTTGGCGCCATTGCCGAGAATTGAGTATTATCAACATTATTAGTATCTATAACATCATAGATTGGATCATTTATTTTATTTTATTTTTAAATTTCACTAATAATTTTTTTTGTTCTATATGAGCTACTATCAATATCATGGCAGATCAATTTGAAATTCAGCCAGTTTTGGAAGAAGAATTGCTCAACATCGAATTTCAAATTGGCTGAACATGATATTGATAGATAAGTTCCTGTTATTTTACAATAGCATTAGGATCTCTCGTTCCCATGCACAACTCACCTATCGTACATGATAATGAAATAAAGGAGTGAGCAAAATTGGTAAGACTATTTTTCTCTCTCATGGCATTAGGAGTTATGATTCTCATGTATATAAACCTCTCTTGTCTCCTTGAGGAGGTATCTGAAAATCATTATATTCATGAGTTGTTGCTATGCCAAAATCTAGAGCAATCGTACCCATTAATATTCCCTTTTTCTCAAACATGTCTGAGATTGTACTTACAGTGACTTTCCCGAAGTTTTGGTCTATACCTTTGCTGCCTTGAGCACCCGCACAATGACATTTTCACCCTTTAAGGGATACAGACCTAGCTCAAAATCTACATCGATTCACATATTCATATACAATTGAAACAATTAGGTATTTTTATGTTCTTATAAATATTTTTTATACTAATTTATGCATTAGAATTTAATTATATACTCGTGAAAATTATCAACAGGACTGTTCAACACTAAAAAAAATAATTTTTAAGAGGGAATTGGATTGAACATGCATGTAAAAGTCTAAGGACAAAACACATATTCAATATTTAATTTGTTTGATCATATAAGAATGTGAAAATATATCATATTAAGAAATTTCTTAAGGATTTAGGAGAGCTGCCCCCGAAAGGGTCCGACGGTGTTCAATGAGGATTAGTCTTCAGTTACGGCTGGAGGATACCTTTGAATTTATTCAAAAAAAAAATATTTCTTAAGATAACGGTATTCTTAGTTATTGGTGGCAACATTTAGAAGCGCAACATATTTTATCCAAATATGAACAAAATTTTTTTTTCATATATTATATGGAAAAAATTAGTTATCATTTTAAAGGATATAATTTTGTATCATTTTAAATGAAGCAATTGTATTTTGGTGAGTTTTTATCTTCTTTATCCTCCATAAAATTACAATAATTTCACTTAAAAATGACACAAAGTTGTATCTTTTAAAATGATAAATACTTTTTTCATAATATATATATATATATATATAGTATTTAATATCATTATTTTCAATAATTATTCTTTTATTATTTGCATTTTCAAAGTCTCAATCATTTTTAGTAAAAAATTGCTTTCAATAAGCTTTAGTAGAGATGATGACACTTGTCCACTTTTACAAGCATGTGAACATAGAGACCAGAGTTCTGCAAAATCATTTGGAGGGATTTAGTGTACGTTAACCCTAAGAGGGCGTTTGGTTGAAGAGAAATTTTTTGAATACTAGGGAAATATAATTACTAGGGAAATGGTTGGAAAGTGATTTTGGTAGGAAAATGTAAAAAAGATTGTTTTGTTGAAAGAAATTTTACCGGAAAAATTTGAAAAATATTATAAAGTCTATGTTTGGTTTGAGTTAAAATATTGATGGGAAAATGAGTTTCAATTACCAAAATAACCCTTATAATTTTTTTTAAAAATTTGATGCCACCATGGAGGGTCATTTTTGTCGAGATTGGAGTTTAACTTTTCACTTCCTCATTCATCACAAAATACCAAATGCAAAGTGGTATTTTGAAATAGTGATTTTCATCAAATTTTTCACACAACTAACCTTTCCTATGCATCTTATTTTACTAGGGAAATTTTGAAAAACTTATACCAAACATGGTTTTTTATACTTGATACCATCAATCCCAAAATAAATCTCTTACCAAACACTTTCTAAAAGTCTTGTACTCAAAATTATTATTTGTGTTATTTTGATGGTTTTAATGTTTCTACAGTGAATGTAGATAAATTATCTACATTCACTCTCAAAATGACGTCGTTTTGAATTGGAAGATTAAAAAATCATAATGAGAAAGACTATTATAAGCCTTAAATAAATTATAATTATAAGAATTCCTTGATTTCCGTCTTAAAACGATGTCATTTTGGGCTCGATGTAGATAACTTATCTACATTGAGTGCCGAAAAAATGAACCCTTTTTTGATTCTTAAAAGTTTTATCCATTAAAATTTGTCTTCAATGTTGTCAACTTATAAAAAAGTTTGCTTTTTGGAAACTGAATTATATAAACAGGAACTTTCAAGCAATGTTGTAAAAATCGGACCGCACTGGTCGGGTCTACCTGGAACCCAGTGAATCGGTCATCTGACCTGAAAAATTTGGACCAACCAGGAACCCGGTGGACCGGTCATCTGAGAAGTCCGGTTATCACATTGGATCGGCCAAGTATCAGATCCGGTGCAACCCAGCCGATTTTGGTGAAAACCGATGACCCGACCCGAGTTTAAAAAAAAAAATATTTCCAAAAAAAAAGTTTTTCAAGCAAAAAATCATAATTAACATATTTGAGTGATCTGTTACTTATTGACTTACATAAGTTATGTAATTACAACACTAATAAAGGAAAATTATATTGACAAACTTTTTTCTTATAAACTACACTAAGTCTAACCGGTCAGACACTCTTGATTGAAGTCTGACTAGTCAGACTTAGTGTAATTTGTAAGAAAAAAAGTTTGTCAATATAACTCCTTCCATACTAATATTATTTCAGTTATATACTACTAAGAGAAATTTGATTTAATTTATCGTTAGAGATGTCATTTACTGAACCGTAAACATCAATATTATAACATCCCTAACCCGTTTAACTAAAAAATGGCATGTGATTAAATATTTAATCATGCATAAATGAGTTAAATTATGTAAAAGATCTAATTAAATAAATTAGGATTACTTTTGAGGTAAAAAGTACACTCAGTGAAATTTTCGGGGTAAAAATATGTGCAGAAAAAATTACCCATAATGAAAAAGTAAAGTTAGAAATATAATTGGAAAAATATTCTAGTTCATTGGGTAAAGTTTGGTATTGAATGGAGATGTGTAGATAGATAAGTTGTTACCCAGTTAAGGTAACTTAAATTTACTAACCGTAAACTCCTTTATATTCTTTTCCTCCTACGCGTTGTCTTTCTTCTTCTCCCTCTCGGCTTGTCGAAGCTCTTCCATGGGTGGGGTTGGGTTTCAAATTTCTTTCCTTGGTTTCTCTCTACACAAGCATCCAAATGAAAAAGTCCATTACATGTAATCAATAGGAAATCATCCAATGAATCCGTTCCAACCCTTATTTTAGGCTGAAAATGCTTGTGTAAAAAGTTCTCCTCTCCTCCCATTTCGAGTTACCATTCATCTAAGAGAGAAATGGTGGTTTTAGTTGGAGCCAAGCTTGGGTTTTGTTCCTTGGACCTTGGATAAGCGATTTGAGGTAAGAAATCCTCATTCTATTGATTTGATTTTCATGGTTTAAGTTTTGAATATTAAGAGCATATTTTGTGGAGAACTTATGAAGTGGAAGCTTAAAATTTATGAAGTATTAGTGTGTTTTATGATGATATAGTGTCAAACAAGCATGATAATGAGTTGGAAAAATTGAAAAAAAATTCCCTAGGCCACTAAGATTTCGGCCATGATGGGTTTTTGGGGGCTAAGAGTGCAAGAAATATAATTGCATAATTTATGAATGATTATATTTATATGTAATTGAAAGTGTGAGTGGAGGGTGAAAAATTGAAAGTATAAAAAATTCCCTTAGACCACCACACTAGGGTCGGCCATATTGGGCATTTAGGGGTTAATGTGCCAAAATAATTAAATTAAGTAATTGTGGATATTTATATGTATGTGTATGTTGAGATTTAGGTATTAAAGTGAAAATACCAAGTGGAAAATTCATTGGAAACCCTCCTTATGAATTTCAGCCATTAGGGTCTAATTAGGGATGATTATGTTAAGAATTATTTTGATGATGTGGTTAGGTCCTAATGCATGGCTTTAGTATGATTTTGAAGTTAAATGGTTTAAGACATAATGAGAAGCACTGTAGCTCCTTTGTATGTGTTCCAACGGCCTATGATGCACGGACACGGACACGGGACACGACACGCCGACACGTTAATTCTAAAAAATGTAATATTTGGACACGTTGGGACACGTTTTGATATTAAATAAAAATTTTAATATATATAACATAATTTATATTTAATACATATAAGAGTCCATAATAAGTCATATAACCAATCAAATATTTAAATTTCATAACACAAATATAAATATAAATATTTTTTCGTATTTTGTTAATTTTTTATGTCAAGTTTCATAACAGAAAAAAATCAATTTATAAATTATTTTTTTATATTTAGTTAAAAAAATAAAAATAAAAAATAAAAATAAAAATAAACGTGTCCGAGCGTGTCCGAACGTGTCCGAACGTTGACCGCGTGTCCGAAAAAGTTGACTGTGTGTCCTAAAAACGTGTCCGAGCGTTGACCACGTGTCCCCAAATATTGACCGCGTGTCCGAGCGTGTCGGAACGTGTCCGTGTCGGACACGTGTCCGACACGCAAATTTTGAAAAATTCTGCGTGTCCGTGCTTTCAAGCCAACGGCCTTGTGAACAAAAATAGGCAAAGTTAGACTTAAAATTGTTATGAAAATATATGAATAATTAGGGACTAAGTGTGGATTCTAGGAACTATTGGTTGTGTCAATTATTTGTTGCATTCCCTAGCTTTTCCTTATCGTGGTTTCGGCCATGTAGGCTTTGAGGGGCTAGGAAATGTTAAAAAATTATACAATGGTATTTTAGAAGCTTGGTTGGTTATTTTAGGACCCTATGTGGGTATGAAACCATAAGGGTACTTGTGGTTCATGTAATCATCCTTAAAACGGTCTAATAAAGGAAAATATGAAAGTATGGTCTTGACTTGTGTATTGGCATATGATTGGCAAAATTATTAAGAAATGAAAGTAAGAAATAAAAGGTATGCCTTGTGTAAATTACATGGCATTGTATCATTTTATTGATTTTTGTTTTGAATTCCTCCTCTAGGTGTGCCTAGGGACTGAGCGTCTTTGGATTTCTTTTGGAGCCAAATAGGTAACTTGTGTTACAAGGGAGCAAATCGGTAAAGCTTCAAAAGGTAAGCTCTATGTTTAAGGAGTCTTTTCCTGCTTGAGCGCTCCACCATGGTTAGTGAACTATGGTTGGATTGTATGATTGTTTTGATGCTTTGTATAGATGCATTCATATAGAGCTATTTGATAACATGATATGATTTGTTCTGATGTGGTTTTTGTATTGATCTCTGGCCATTGATTGTATTGTGCACTGATGTCTACTTGGAGTCCTCCCTCAGGACTGACGGTGTACACCTTTGATATGTTTTGGTTCCGCTTGGGGTCCTCCCTTAGGAACACGTGTGTTGATTTCTGCTTGGGGTCCTCCCTTGTGAATGACTGCGTACGCCTTTGATAAGATATGTATATATGCTTTGTTTAGTTCTAATATCTGTTATATGATGCTTTGTATACTCTGTATCTGACTTTCATGCAGGAGTGGGCCCAGAGGTATGGAGAATTCTCTATAAACCTTGAGCTTACTGAGATTTGTTATCTCACCCCTTCTTGGGGACATCATTTCAGGTGTTCAGATTCCCGGTGAGCCCTCACGAGTTAAGGACACGACTAGTGGCTAGAGGGGTTGCGACAGACCAGATTTTTGAGTAGTTGTAGGCTACTGATACTTGGTGGATATTTTGTTGTTTCTGTATTTTGGGATCATGATGTCTAATCCATTCCTTGTATATGGCCTGTATATGTTTTGTACATGTCTTCCAGTTTGATGCATGTACATTTGTGTATTCAGACATGTTTATATTATGATGTAGTATTCAGTCATATGTTTACATGTTGAATATGCATGTTGTTAGACATAGTGGCACGGAGCCAAGTTATGCATGCGCCCATGGATGGGTATATGGTCTTATATGGATATCTGGTAGTGTTGAAAATATATTATATAAACTGTTTATCATGAGACTTTTAGAGTGGGATTTGCAAATCCCTAGTTGTCCGATTTACGATTTTCGTCTCCGTCAAATAAGAATTAAAATAGAAGAATTGTGTAATGTGATATATCATGTGCACAAGCATTAAAGAAAAAGAAAAAGTTAGCTTATATTTTCATAAGTTAAGCCTTCCGTTGTTTCTGTTTGTATCATATGTATGTTAATTGAACTGGCTCGAGAGGGGGATGTTACAAATATCACAAGCATTATATGTTTGTTTGATCATTTATTGGACAATAATATATAATTTATTATTCTTTATATTAAACTATTTATTATTGAGTGTGTTTATAATTTTTTGAATATAAAATATAGATTTACATATAATCACCGACCCATGCGGTTCAACCAATGATTCAGTGACTCGGTACCTCGACCGAACCAGAGCAAGCTGATTTTAATAATATTGCTTTCAAGAATCAAAACAATATGAATAATCGTTTCAGAAAACAAATTATATATTTATTCAAGCAAAAATTGATATGAGATTATCCTTACATGTGAAAAGGATAAAACTTTTCAAACACTGTAATACAAAGAGTTGGCCGCGGAATGTCGCACTTCAACTCAAAGTTCAATTGAGATTGAAGAGAAATTGGAAGCAATGTATAGCAGCTCCAACCTTCATTGTCCCCTCTTGTCTAAAGGAAGTCTCTTGCATAAACTTTATTGTATCCAAACAATTGCTCTAGGCCAATAACTTATCACCATGTCATTAATTAATATAACGATAATAGTAAATCACTACTTAATAATTATTTATTACTTAATGCATCTAACTTTGAGTTACTGTATTTATGCAAATATTTCATTGTGTATCTCCCAAAGCCAGGAATATATATCAGAATCAGATGACATTATTTTGGTTGAATATACAAGCATCTTGGCACAAGTTCCTCCGAATTCAAACAATACATTACAAATCAATACATTACAATTCAATAACTCAAAATCATAATATGGCGCACAACTTTGTTTTGTCTACCTAATTTTTTCTTCAGGACTAGGAGCTAGAGGATGAGATGTTGCTTTTGACTTCAGAGGAGGCTGCAGAGACATTGCTCTTTACCAGTGAACTATTATTGGTGGAACTTGAGTCTGTGAAGAAAACTATGTTCTCCTGGTTGTCAACAAAGGCTTGTAGGGATCGTGGAATTGGAGGCAAAGTCACATTCAAGAGCCCCTCAAGCATTTGAACAACCTGACCCATAGATGGCCTATGAGATTCATCATCTTGGACACACCATGAAGCAACTTTTATGACTCTAGTGACCTCTTCAATGTCAGCATTTCCCTCCAACCTAGGGTCCAAAAGGCTAAGCAAAATGTCTTGTTGGTGCACTATGCTGGCAGCCCAGGTAGGAAAGAACTTAACTTGGCCATCTTCAGATGGCTCAGAGTTCCTCCTACCAGATACAAACTCAAAAAGCATCATTCCGTAGCTGTAAACATCAGCTTTGGCAGTGATAGCCACTCCTGAAATCCACTCTGGGGCAAGATAACCTCTTGTTCCTCTCATGGTAGTGAGGACCCTGCTGAAGTCTCTTCCAACCAGCTTTGCAAGACCAAAGTCTGCAACCTTTGGACATAAATCAGCATCTAGGAGAATATTTTCTGGCTTCACATCACAGTGTATGATACAATCTCTGCACTTCTCATGTAGATAATTCAATCCCCTAGCTGTTCCCAGAGCAATTTGATATCTTATTTTCCAATCCAACACCTTGGAACTCTTTTCCTGAAAAAGTTTGGAATCCAAGGAGCTATTTGGCATGTAATCATAAACAAGCAGTTTCTTATCACCTTCGGAACAGAACCCTCGAAGCCTAACAAGGTTGACATGTTGGACTGTCCCAATTGTACTCACTTCTGTTCTGAACTGCTTCTCACCTTGGCTAATGCTATCGAGCTTCTTCACTGCTATGACACTTGAATCAGGCAATGTTCCTTTGAAGACAGAACCAAAACCTCCTCCTCCCAACTTGTCTGAGAAATTCTTTGTAGCATTTTGCAAATCTCTGTACCCAAATGCCACCAATGAGCCCTCCATATGTGTTCCTGCTCCAACATGTCTTTTTCTTTGCCTCAGCATGATAAATAGAACAAGGATTAAGAGAACAACTATGCCACCAACCGCACCAGCAACAACACCAATGATTGTCCCCTTATTGCTCTTAGCATCATGAAACTCAGATGCTGCAAGTTTAAGAAACAAAGTCTGTCCGCTACTATCATCTTGAGCAAGCTGTTGCAGATTCAAAAGATCTTCATTCCAAATTGAACAGTTACCAGCATAAGCATATGCAGTGCAGGAACAATTGCTCAAGCAAGTTGACTCGCATTCGCCAGCATTCCCTGCTCCCACAGATTCAGCATTTTTAGGCAATGCCATGTTAGGCATTGGTAGAAACCTATCCTTGGCCCCATTAGAGGGATTCAATGTCTCACATTGAAACTTGGTTTTTCTCACACACCCACCTGAGTAATCCTCCTAATCCCAATCAGATTGTGACCTTGGCTCATAGCCTGTTAAACAATTACAATATGGTTCTGAATTCTCAGTGCAGCTCCCAAATGCTCCACAAAAAGCATAAACCTCGCATTGTTGTCTTGGCTGTGACCAGAACAAATTCCATTGCTGAGTATTTTCCAGCCAAGTGAATTGCTTGATCTGCCCCGAGACATCCATCACAAAACGAGATATAATAGAATTATTATACAATGAATATGTGAAGTAGCTCTCATTCGCGTTCGACTGAAAGGTGAAATTGTAGATATAGTTTGCCCTCATTTCAGGAACCAAACTGAAAATCTGTCCATTCCAAGTACCACTTGACCAATACTCTTGAGATTTATTCCAAAGAATCAGATATGAATTGGTTCCATTGGGATCTAGTTCCAACGAAAATAGGCCTGTTGCAGGATTATCACTGTTCTTCCAGGAAGTGAGATATTGAGGCTGCTTTGTTATGTTATCTAATCTTATTTTGCCACCTGGAAGCCATGTATCTGTTGGATGATCAAAACTCTGCCACAGTGCATCTGATTCTGATGCATTAGGCTTATCACTTAATATAAGATTCCCAGTACCTAGAAGGGTAGCTACTACAAAACCTGAGCTAGGAGAACTCAAATTCGTTGACCAAACTAGATTTTGAGACTGGTCCAACATAACTAGATTACCACGCGATATTGTTAACATGGTAGAATTCTTATCAGAAACTGGGTTATCTCTATTTGCTACCCAAACATATGTTCTTTCGGATACCTTTTTGTACCACATGCCTATGTAGTAGTTAGAGGAATTACCTTGATTGAAGAAACCCAATTCAAAGTTCCCATCTGTTGAGACAAGAGTTTGATCACCGGAAAGAGATTGATTTGCTGAGATGCTGGTCAAAGCAGCAAGGGATGTGTAGGTGTGAAAAGAAAAGCAGATTATGAGGAGAGAAAGCCATAAACATGGTTTCTTCTTCATGTTTTCCATTGCTTGGCTCCACTCTGAAAGACTGAAACTTCCTTGGAGAAGCTTGATATTATGTGTTTGTTGGGGTGAAGAATGAGAGAGAAGGAATGAAAGAACAGGTCAGAGCTATGACCTGGTCGTGTCTGAAAAAACGAAGTTAATAGCTTCTGTTTTCGTTTTTGTTCTTTTCTGATTATCAAAGTCAACAAAGAGTTTTGGAATTGACTATGGGGCTCTTTAGCCAGGAAATGTAGCAAAGGTTATTCCGTGAATTTTGGTGCATATATATATATTTTTTATCATTTTATTGTTAACACGTTTCTCTTCATCAGAATTTTGGTGAATATTACTCTCATTATTACATAGTTTTCTGATACTATAAAGAGAATTTAAGTGGAGTTCATTATTAAAAAAAAAAAAAGAGGATACGATTTTCAAAGTTAAAGATGATGATATAATTATTTCATGTAAAATGAGAGTAGTATTTCCCATATAGAAACATTTGACTTATTTATAGTTAAATTATTTGCTTCGTGACAACATAGATTTGTCGAAACTTGGCAAATGACTAGTAGAGGTGATGTATTTCATTTGTTAAAAATGAAAAAAATAAAATAATTTATGATAAAAAAATTATATTTATAAATTTTTTATTTATAAATCATTACAATTATATATTTAGTAGAATACAAAATTATTTTGCTCAGAATACATAATAAAATTTATAAGAATTTGTATCATTTTCCATATGCAATAACGTCGTTGCTTTTGGGTCATTTCAAGAAGATTCCACAAACACTGTAGAAGTCGCGTCCAACAATTCGGCCAAAAGTCAAATGAAGATATTTTCATTTATTTTTGTTCATTATCAATATCCCCTTTCATATGAATCATAATCAATATACGACTTCGATGAATCATGATCACGTAAGCATGACACGCAGATCACCAAATATCCAAAGTTAAGATAAAGTTAATGCCAAAGGGAATGGCTCTTCTACTATGTTTGGATGTTCGCCTTCGCCCCGTAGATATTTCTGCAGCAAGGATAAACTCCCTTGTTTTCTAGAGTTGAAAAGCGTCCTGTTGTATTATTTTATTTGAGTTTGATGTTAATCAACTTAATCTATATTCCGCGAGAATGAGTTGACATCTTATGAATTAGGGTTACTTTCATTTCATGAAATCAAAATAATTAAGATTGTTTTGTCTAGAAACATTTTTTATTGATTAAGAAACACAGTGGAATGATAAAAACAAGTACGAAACAGAGATTAATACGCAGCATTAACACCAAAAATAAATATAGAATATAGAATTTAAGAAATAATGGGTGAGAAGATCAAACACAATTTATCTTGATTCTCTATCAAAACACTAGAGAGCTTCATCTAGATTGAAGAAGAAACACTTAACTATTATATAATATTTCAATTGATGCTTGAGAATCACTATACAATAGAGTTTTAAAAGAATTATTATCAAGCTTTATCACCCTCTCAACCTATACATCTGTTCTGGATACTATTTACATAGGCCCATCAGATGGGCCCAATTTATTAAAGCACACATCTAGAACTTTCTAGAGGGCACCCATGGCAAGTCATAAAGGCTCACCACTGGGACATTTCCCTTCCCTGCAATGCTGCCCCTGTACAATGACAGTGGGCAGCATGCCTTGTCTCAGGATAAGACATGGCTTGATGG